>VUQG01024821.1:0-14643 GCA_015106755.1 Etia nguti | reverse complement strand
TGCATTGAGTTTTTCCTTTCCAGTCATCTTTCTCACTCACTTTGTGTTAATAGACCTCTCTGCATTGAATCATACCTGTTATTAATCTCTGTCTCTCTTCCACAGCATGTCTTTATCCTGTTTTCCTTCTCTCACCCCAACCGGTCGCAGCAGATGGCCGCCCCTCCCTGAGCCTGGTTCTGCCGGAGGTTTCTTCCTGTTAAAAGGGAGTTTTTCCTTCCCACTGTCGCCAAAGTGCTTGCTCATAGGGGGTCATATGATTGTTGGGTTTCCTCTGTATCTATTATTGTACGATCTACTACACAATATAAAGCGCCTTGAGGCGACTGTTGTTGTGATTTGGCGCTATATAAATAAAATTGAATTGAATTGAATTGAATTCTCACTTGATTTTTGACCTTGGTAAAGACTTTCCTGATTGGCTAAGGGTTCATTTACTGGTTCAACATCTTCTTTAAAACAACAGTGTTCATTTTGTTAATCATAGTCCTGTTAAGACTAAAGGAGACGATGAACAGAGGCGTGATTTAAGGCAGAGGTGGGCAACTCCAGGCCTCGAGGGCCGGTGTGATGCAGGTTTTAGATCTCACCCTGGGTCAACACACCTGAATCAAATGATTAGTTCATTACCAGGCCTCTGGATACCTTCAAGACATGTTGAGGAGGTCATTTAGCCATTTGAATCAACTGTGTTGGATCAAGGACACATCTAAAACCTGCAGGACACCGGCCCTCGAGGCCTGGAGTTGCCCACCCCTGATTTAAGGTGTGGCTACAATGTAACTGAAAAATCGCGACTATAGTCCTGTTTAGGTATCCTTATTTTCTCAATTGGCTCCACCACTCACTCATCTAATTTCACAACACAAAGAGGGTGACATCAGCTGGATGGGTGATGTGGGCAACTTTTAAACAGTTTGGACATAAAAAAAAAAAAAAGTGATATAATCAGGGAGACTGTTTTTGAAAGCTTCAATATGGTTCACAGTACGCTCCTCCTATCAGTATCTTTTTTGTGAGCCTAATCAATCGCAAACACAAACAGTCCCATCATGTGAGCGCAGTGAGAGATTAGCTTGGCGCAGAAGAACAACAGTGACATGAGCCAAATAAAGCATGACTCTCCTCTGAGAAACAAACTGTAGAGGGAGTCGGAGAAAGCTCAGCATGTGGGGAATTACATTCATCATATCTGGGTTGACTCAGTCACCAAAATGTGCAGTCACACAGTAAGAAATCACTGATTATGTTTGTGCTTTACAAATATTTTAACATTTTTTACATGCTTTGTTTTACAGTTTAGGGGTAAAGCTTAAACAACGAGAGGATGCAGTGATGCAATGTTTGTTTTTAAGTTTAAATGTTTAAAATATCAAAAGGCAAAAAAAAGATGTAATTTCCAAATAATCTTATATTTACAGTACCTCTGTGGCGTATGTCTAATTGATACCATTTCTTTGTCTATAATGAAAAAAACAAACTAAACAGTAACTATTCAAACATCATGACTATAAGTGAAGTACAAATGTGTGGCTTCTTAAATATAGCTACGCTTGTTATATATTAAGAAGCATTCATTTGTAGTATATCCATCAGCAGAGATCGCCAGTCTACATAGAAAGTGCTGGGGTGTGTTCATGGTCACACTGAGCAGGTGTGTGTGCAGGAATCTGATCCAGTGAAAAATCACCACCGATCCACCCCAAATGACTACCGAGCAGACTCTGACTCCAAAAATGCAACGTGGCAGTTTCCATAAGCTTCATTTTTGTACAGTGGGAGGAACTGGAACCAAGCCATCCTTCTTTTTTTTTTTTTCTTTAAAACAATCACGGCCACTGACACAGAAGAATTGCATGCTACACAGTAAAGCTACTGTCTTAAGTTGATATGGTCAGCTAGGGCCCCAGTCACATAGGCCTAGAGACTGGTCAGCAACCTTCAGTTGCTAGGGAAAATTGTGCATCCCCTGACTGGTTGGCGAGTGGAGGTTACTGGATGTCTTTAGGTGAAATTTGTTGCAATTAGCGTGGTAAACTGCACCAGCATCTGACTCACTGAGGTCTCACTCCTCCATCCTCCTGTGGATGGAAAGGGGCTTAAATTACTTTATTAGCCAAGGTTATAAAGTAACTATTGTCAGATTTGCATAACACAGCAAATGGACTGGTTCTTGTATGAGTGATGAAAGCACTTTGTTCTCACACTGCAGGCTTACTTGTGGTTCCTGGAGTATTTAAAAGTAGAATGGGCGACAGAGCCTTCAGCTTCCAGGTCCCTTTTCTGTGGAATGAGCTCCCAGTTTGGATTCAGGAGAGAGTCACACTCTCTACTTTTAAGATTATAATTAAAACTTTTCATTTTGATGAAACATATAGTTAGGGCTGAATCAGGTGACCCTGAATGCTCCCTTGGTTATGCTGCAAAACTTCCAGGCTGTTGAGTCTTCTTGTTTCACTCACTGTGTTTATACACCTCTCTACATTTTATTATTAGTTATTATTAATCCCTGGCTCTCTTCCACAGCATGTCTTTGTCCTGTTTTCCTTCCTCACCCTAACCGGTTGCGGCAGATGGCCGGCCCTCCCTGAGTCTGGTTCTGCTGGAGGTTTCTTCCTGTTAAAAGGGAGTTTTTCCTTCCCACTGTCACCAAAGCACTTGCTCATAGAAGGTCATATGATTGGTGGGGTTTTCTCCATTTTCTTTGTATTGCTGTAGAGTCTTTACTTTATAATATAAAGAGCCTTGAGGCGACTGTTGTTATGATTTGGTGCTATATAAATAAAATAGAACTGAACTGAAAGTTAGAGCTGCCTGACCACGAGTAGCTTTCTGCTTTGCTAACATTATCAATCTATGACACAAACTTATTAATTTTAGCAAGGAAAAAAAAGATGTATACCAAACATAGCATATGTGTATGTAGTTTGCATGCTCCCCCACAGTCCAAAAGTGTGCTTTTTATGAGCCTCTCCGTGTTAGTCGCGTGATGGACCGCTCCCTGCACCTCACTCTGGAAGCTGGGAGAGGTTCCAGCCAGAAGCAGTTAAGAAAACTAATGATTAGATGGTCTGAGATTCCAAAGTTATCAGTTTGAGGGACAAGTATTAAGTGTGCGTCACATGCAGCAATGGTATTATTATTGGAAGTTGGCAGAGCACAAGCACCAGAGATGAATTTTTAAACAGACAAGAGCTACAACTTTTAATATAAAGCAAAGATTATTCTCAGTACAGGTTAATAAGTGCCATTTTTCCACATTTCTTCAGTCTGTTGTTTGTATTGAAACTGCAAGTTTGAGTGACTCTTTAAAAAAGGTACAAAACCTCCACATGTGGAATCAAAAGTAAACTAAAAGATTGTTTATTTATTATTTATTTATATAATGGCAGTATATTTTATTTCTAAAAAGTAAATTACTGATGACTTCTGTGCAGTTTTCAAACTTTGCAAAGCCATCCAGTGAGAAGATAGATGGCACGCTGGGCAATGTGCTGTTTCACACCTGAGTTTGAATTACATACTCTTTATATCAAATCTGTTGTATTTAAATCTGCTGTAAAACAATAAAATTGCAGTATGTTACCTCCAGTAAAGGCTTTCCTACTGCACTAGTAATAAATTATGTTCAATTCAGAGAATGTCATAATATGCAGTACATATAGTATATATGGACAGATAGAATCATTTGTGCTGAAGATACAGTCTAGTGGACTTTTGGATCGTGGCAGTGATTTCAACCCGAACATGAAGACCCTGAATAAACTAGCAAGTCGCACTCCAATGCTTCGTTCACAGTTGTTAAGGAACTAATAACTAACCTCAGCTGGCTTAGATGTTCCCAACGTTACTACAATAAACAGTTTGATGGAGCATTTAAAGGATTTTGCATATCAAATCAACCCCAAACCACATAAACAGAACATCTCTTTTTAATAATCAGACAATTACACCTCTATTTACAAAAATGTTCAGCAGGTTTTTCAAATTTCGGGTCACAAGCTGAGAAGCATACAGTTCAACCAGAGTAACAGCATTAAAAGCCCTTTCATTCAGATTTTTTTTCTGCTACCACTATTGATTTGTTGTGGTTCGAGAGGAAGCTGGAAGCTGTATCACACCCACTCCCACAGATGAGCAACACTGCGAGGCTGTGAAGGAAAATATCAGGACTTCAAAAGATCCGCATGTTAATTAACATATCCGTTTTAGCACATGGGACTCGTCAACGTAATCGTACGACTTCTAATGACAAAATGTCATTTTTGGCAGATGAATGTGATGTTTTCCTGACAGCAGTTAAAGGAGAAGGTCATTCCTGTTTCCTGAACTCATTGCCATCATCAAAAAACAGAGTGAGCCATCTGTGTTATGCAACAGTATTTAGAAGACAAGGAGCACAGTCAGTAAATTTCTCTCAGTAGCATCATGAGACAGACGCACTGATCCAGACTGAACCAGAATCATGCAGGTAAAGTCTGATGATTAAGCATCCTTCACAATAAATAAACCGGAGTGTCCGACATATCAACATTTTACATTTCATAGCAGATTCTGTAGACAAAACTCCACAAAATACCACGACACAGAAAAATGTGCTAAAAATCAAAACAGAACATATTCAGGGAAGTCTCCAGATAGTCCTGTAGCTGAACCCTGAACCCTGACATCGATCTGACCTCTGGTGCCTCAGCCCCTGTGGTGAAAAGGCATGTTTGTGTTTCTATTGGGAAAACTAAACACTGGTTAAAGTCACAATGAAATAATAAGAGTAGTAATGGTAATGATTTTAACAGTGTCACGATTCTCTCGTTGAAACCTTTTATATTTCACATATATGCACACTGTTAGAACATATTTAAGAGTAAAACGACCAAATGTTTATGGACATAAAAATATTTAAGGCATTCAAGGCCGCACAGAAGCCATTACATATGTTGCTCTTAGTGTTTCTTTTTAACCTCTAAATCACTGACATTAACCCAAAATCTGCATTTTTGTTTTCTGTAGAATGTAATCCAATGATAAGAATAACATAATATCTAAATATTACATTTTAATATGTGGATTAAAAGATATAAGACAATACAACTGCATGTATACTCAGAGTATGTGTGAAATAAAGTATTACTATGAGCATGTTTCTTCAGAAAAATGTCATTTGCCAATTACATACAGCATATTTACTCAAAAACAGCAGGCAAACTGAGGTTTAGAGTATAAATATAGGATGGACACAACCATAGTGACTCAGTTTTTCTGAGTCTGCATGTTAAGGCCTTAACTCTTGAGCCTGAAGTGATTCTATGTGGGAGTCAGGGTAGAGTGGTAAACACAGATACCTGCTAATTAATGTTAATTAACAAACAAATAAGATGCTAGAATCTCACCAAAACTGAAGCACAAACATCTTGGACAGTCTGCAAACCATATTATTTGTCAGATTATTCCATTAAAAATGTTCTTAAAGGCACCAACTGTGCATACACAGCTTAGGGTCCAGTTTAGTGAATCAAGCAGCTGTGCAAATTAACGTTACAGGACCCAATTCTAATTAGAATTTGTAAAATTTTAAAGTTCTTAAAGTTTTCGGATTGATTCTGAAATTGGGGCGCTGCAGTATTGTCTTACTGCAAGGTTCTGGGTTCAAATTTCCTGATCAGCTAGAGGCCTACCTGTGTAGACTGCATGATCTCCCAAGTCCAAAGGTGTGCTTTATATGTTAACTAGTGATTTTAAACTTGCCACAGACATGCCTCACTCTGTTAGACTGCTCCCTGCACTTCACTCTATGGAAGCTGGGAGAGACTCCGGCCAGAAGCACTTAATAAAACTAATGACCAAGTGTGTGTCACATGCAGCAATTGTATTGGGAGCTGCCTGAGGTTTTTAACAGACAAGAGATACAACCTTTAATATAAAGCTGCTGTCAAGCAAGTATCTTATTAGGCCTACAGTTACTTTTGATTACACATGACAACAATCCTAAAGTTTTAGAAAAGGAATAGAGACAAATGGAAAATGCAGTTACTTAAAACCACTTGTGACCAGTAAGTAATTACAGCAGGCTAAATAATCCATTGCTTTATGTGAACATTGATAATCGCGACTCGGTGCTCTCTAGTTAGTAAGGTCTTCAAGCTGAAAGTGAGAAATAAACTCCTTGCTGCTCTCTGCATAGAGGTGGCGAGCAGCTACATAGCATCACCGGGACTGGATCAAGTGAAATTTCATGCACGGAACCACGTATAACAACCTTTTTTGGCACCGTTATTAATATTACAAAATTAGCAACTGACAAACATTAGCATTAACAGCTTGGATCATTCAAGTATCTCAGACAGTTTTCCAATTCAGCATCATCATTTATCCCTTTACTTTAAGAACTGTCTCCAGCGGTGAAAGCTACTTTTATGTTTTCTTGTTTTTTCTGCTATTTTGATTTATTTTCTTTGCAAATGAGCACAGTTTCTATCTGGGAGCTGTTGATGGTCGTTACAAGAATCTTTCAGAAGCTTTCAGATGCTTTAGCTACTATTTGTGGTCCGATTCCCTCAAGAAAAGATCTTGTGGTACAAATTACATGAAACAAATGTTTCCAGGAAACCATTTTGCATTCTGTTGATGGTGTTGTTCTTGTTACTGTTTTAAATTTACAATGAGCCATTACAGGAATGTGACTTCATGTTTTAGCTTTTTAGGGTTACTGCTCAAGAATAATTGCCAATATTTCAAAATAAAAGGCTTGCTAAGAAATGGACAGACTTTTATTGTAACTATTTTAAATTAAAGTATCTCCAGGTGTTGTATGTACGTTATGATTTATTCTCTATTATATTTAAGGTTTGTTTATAGAGATTTTGGTTCATATACCTGGTTTGACAACCATCCACATTTCCACAAATGTGTGCGTTATAAAAAGAGGAAAAGCTCAATATGATTTCACACTTCTGCCCAATAAGAGAGTTATCACTTGCTGTTAGCTTAAGGCAATGTTGTGTTTCAGCTGAAACAGTTGTTACCTGAAAACCATCACTTATTCTAGTGAAAAAGAGAAATAAAAGCTTGCCTCTCTTTGAGCCTGGTTTAAATAAAAGGCCTGTTTCCTTCTGCATCTCAGGTTACTAACGGCACCGGACACTATTTAAATAAACACAGTAAAAGCACTTGCTAATACAAACTGTGGCTAGCTTGTTTGAACGCTCGTGTAGTTTCTCATTCACAAAGAATGCAGTGCATGGCACAGCCTCATTGTGGCTCATTTAAAGCTCTGTTTATTAATGTGAGCTCTTGTAAATGAGCCAAAACACTAATAAAAAAAACACTACGAACTATAATCGAGTACAGCCAGTGCAGTTTGGATTTTCATTCAGTTTTGCAAGCAGTTTTCATGAAAAACAATTTTAAATGAATATTATAAAACACTTGAAAAAGTTTCATTTTACCTTTGAGGATATTATTTTATGGTTTCTGAATATCCCATCCAGGAGCTCAGCTAAATCCCAGAAAGACAGTAAGTAAAAGTGTGTGGCTTCTGGTCGAAAACTCTTATGCACAGAATACTTATTCATGTTTTTTTGTTTGTTTTTTGCCATCTAGGGGTGGCATTTGAAGCAAAATGACTTTACAACAATGAATCCACATTCAGCTATTCTCCAAAGATCGCCCACCCACTCACCTGCTCTGAAATGACTGCCAAGTAAAGGTACAGTTTCCCACAATTCTGTGCAAATGTTCATCAAGACCTACGATGAGTTTTTTGTTTATTCTTTAGAATTTTTTGAAGACTGCAGTCACCTTTCACTTTGCATGTCCATCCTATTTGTGCAAGTCACTGTGATACCCAAGTTTTATCAGGCTGGTATCTAATAGTCAATTTTTTCCTTCTATTTCTGTTGGTTAATGGTCACTGGCAAATAGCAAACACGTGGTAAATGGGTAAATTACCGGCACCTTCCTATCATTATTAAACCTATCCCATTTCCTCTTCTTTTCAAACTATAGTAACGTCAAATTGTTAAGATGCTTTCAGAAATTTCATTGTGACTTTAAAAACAAATTCTGCGAGTTTTTAAACGCAGCATACAAAGAAATGCTTTTCCTTCTACTCAACACTGAATTTTTATTTATTTTTATTTTTTTTAAATGACTCCAATCCGGAGGTGCAGCATGTCAGACCTCTTGGCTGTGGCAAATAAATAATCCTAAAAAGCTTCTACTGATCCACAAGATCATCTGGTATCCCACAGGTCTACACTAAATCAATAAAACCCCCAAAGTTAGCCATTGTTTAAATATTGATACTCTACGTGTATTTACATGCAGTAAAAAAAAAAACTAAAACTAAAAACTAAAAAAAACAGAAAAAATAGAAACACACTCATTGGCTCTCAGAAACAGGCTTTGACCCCTGACACTGCGAAGTCGGACTTGTAAAGCTGGGTGATATTCCTCTTGCTGGAGGAGGGCAGAAACACGAGCAATAAAGTTAGTTGAAACCAGATTGTAGGATCCTGACAGACAGCTGATTCATTGTCGACACTGACTGCACTACAAGTCATGAGCTGATTACCGTACAATGTGCCTTGTGATTTAAAAGTCCTGTACTCTGTCAGCTGAGATCAAAGGCAGACAGCACAGAGGCTTAAAAAAAAAGAACCTCTGATAAACCTGAGGATGAAACACAAGGATAAATCATATAATCTATTGTTTCTTTAACAAGGATGCTTGTCTGCTGGCAGAAAAACTTTCCAGGCTATGTTAAAAAGTAAAGCTAATTCCTAAATCAACTTTTTCATGTGAAATCCGATGCTTTTTCAGAATTTGAGCTTCTCACCAACACCCGAGAGAAAAATCCTCTTGATAAAACACACACAAGCTCCTAAATCTTCTTAATCTCTGGGAAATAAGTCCATCTGTTGTGCATTTTGAACCCACACACAGGCCGACGATGTGACGATTTTAAGGTGAATGATTTTTCCTATGCTCGTTGGCATCTGGAGTTCCCCAAAGGAAACAGATCAGAAGTCTGCTTCAAGTGTTTTAACATTTTTTGCAACACATAATTCCACCCTGAAAGAACCAAGACAATTTACAGATTTACAGTCAGGCTTGAAAAGATTAATAAATTATTTTTTGCATCTCAGTGTTTTGGGCAGCCCAGCTCACACTGTGCTATACTTTTTTGCATTTGGGAGTCATTAAATCAGTGCAGTGAGGCATGTTTATCAAATCCTCTGAACTTTCTTCATCAGTATCAAACTTATTATCTCTGTGTCATCAGCCTGCAGCCATTGAAGAGCAGCGTCACACAGAGAGAATTTGAGAAAGTCCCAGCAGGAATGACGCCACCTCCTTTTTCCATAAAAATCATCCTCTTAAAATGGCCAAAAGGCTTCTGCACAAGCGCCTCCCTGTGCTCACACAATTCACCGCAGGACCAAAAAGACCTGTATCATGCTACGCAGTAGAGAGCAAAGCACACACAGGGGGGCCGATGCCTCCAAAGCGACCGGCGCGAATCCATCCGAGTCAGGGCTCATCAGATCTCACACTTGGCATCGGGGATCTGGTCGCAGGCTGACGGGGGCTGGAGCCTTTTTGGCCTCTGTGCAGCCAAGGCAGGAAGGAAACAGTGGGCTAAAGAGGCGGCTGAGACCTTTACGGAAGACGCTGTTGGAGAGGCTGTAGATGAGACAGTTACAGAAGCTGTTGCTGATTGCCAGCCATGTTGTGAGGAAGGATGCCACCTCGTGGTGATATAGGCCGGCGCTCTCTAGGAGGAAGTAGAGGATGTACGGCATCCACAGCACATAGAAGACACTGGTGATGCGGAAGAGCACCATGGCATAGCGTTTGTCCGGGCAGCCCTCGCAACGCTCTCCCCGCTCGCCTTTATCACCCTCGGTCTGCGGGCTGAAGCGAGCTTGGCGTTGGGAGATCTCCCTCGTATGCTGCCGGCAGATCCGGAATATACTCCCATAGGTGAAGCAGACAGTAAGCGCAGCTGGTGCGTAGAGCAGCGCCACAATGAAGGTGCTAAATGCCGGGTTGGTCTTCCAAGAGAGTGCGCACCACTTGAATATGTCCCCATGATAACCTGGTTTCCCCCAGCGGAAAAACGATGGCAGGAAAATCAAAGCAGAGTAAACCCAAATGAGCACGATGCATACCCTCAGGCGGCATGGGGTCACCAGCGTGGTGTATGACAGCGGTCGGGTGATGGCGATGTAGCGGTCCACACTGATGCAAGCTAGCGAAGCCATGGAAACACTCTTCAGCACAGAAACCATGTAGCCGAATCCCTTGCAGGTGAGCTCCTCATTCAGGCCTCGAAGGTAGTGGAGGAGGGACATCGAGGGAACGAGGCAGCTGACGCCCACCAGCAGATCGGCGTACGCCATGGTTTGGATAAAGTGGCTGGTGGTGTGGTGGTGCAGCAGCGGGGCACAATGGAAGACAAAGATCACCACCAGGTTGCCGGCGATGATGAGCACAGTGAGGAAGAGGATGACAACCACCTCCAGCACGCAGGTATCCATGCTGTGGGAGTAACCCATGGAGCCCAGCAGGCAGAACGAGGAAGAGCCGCTTTGGTTCGCATCGGAGGAAGAGTTCATGTTTGGACTGGAGAAGAGGGAGGGAAGAGAAGGGGGCGGTTTCAGCTCAACGCAGCCATCATCCTGTCATCCAAGTCTCTTTATTTTTTTAACCCTGAAGTTGCAGCTCCAAAAACAAAGCATGCCCCTGTTCTTCTATATCAGCATCCTCTCTCCCTCAGCGGGCAGCAAGCCTGTCCTTAAAGTAGCAGTAATCCATCGGTGCATGCAAAACGCAGCCGGCCACTGCTGCTGCTGCTGCTGCTGCTGGGGGTGAAATATGTGCATGTGTGCAACCTCGAGAGGCAGAAAAAAAATTCCCCAATGTAGGACAAGAGATGCCCGTCCAGTGGTGCAGTGCAACCCGTCCTCCCCCTCACAGCTGTTTATCATACCCCCCTCCCTTGACTACAAATCCCGAGGTAAGCACTGTTCTCCAGCAGACAGGAACCAAACAATTTAAAAATTTAAAAAATAAATTAAAAAGCCATCTACTGGCACTCTTCAAATGCCGGCAAAAGAGCAAAAACAGGGAGAGGAAAACAATCCCAAAATTCTCAGCAGCTCCTGTGTGCCGGCACTGAATGCTTCCTCAGCAAAGAAAGTCAAGGCGGTCCAAACAAACGGCACATCTGGAGGTAAAAGCCTCATCCGCGGGTCATTAAAACACAGATTTTCACCAGCAGACAGTGTCCTGGAATCCTGGAGGCAGACAGGGCAAACATCCAAAGGTGAGGGATAATGTCACTGGGAGCTCTTCTTGTCAGGCTCAGCGGCAGCTGGTCGACTTCCAGTGTGTGTGAAGATGGAGAGATGTGTAGTCATGAAATGTGTGTGAGAGACAGAGAGAGAGAGAGAGAGAGAGAGAGAGATGAAGGAGGTAGACGGTGAACTGCTTCTCCTTTCTGCTGTAGTGGCGATACAGTGATGATGCAGCGCTGCCACTGCTGCTTTTCTCTCCTCCCCCTTCACTCACTCACTCGCTCTCTCTCTCACTCTAACACACACACAAACACACACATTTTCCTTCCCTTTCCCCTCATTACACTTTCTCTCTCTCTCTCACACACACACACACACACACACACACACTTCGCTGCCCCTCCTCTTCCTCTGTCCGTTTTAATTTTTTACTTCTTTCTGCCTCCCTGTGTCCCCATTCTTACTGTACCAGAATTATAGAACTGAGAAGCAAACTTTAAATAAGCTTCAGAACAACTTAAATTCATTATACTTGGAAAAAAAATCTATAATAAAACATCTAAAATCCATAAGAAACTCAGTCTAAAACAAATTAGTTATCTAGCACAAATTTTAAGCAGAAATCATGATGATTACGGCCTGGTGCAAATTACATCTGTGTGAGGATAATTTGTTTTGTAAGGCATCTATTGGATTTCGTTGATGCTTGAAATTAGGGGTGTGAGACTTTGATTGCCTAGCTGCTTGATAGACTTCACATCTGCTAATGTGAGTACCTGAGGGACATCTTTTAACAGTGTTTGTGGCAGAGAAGTCATAAGAGAAAACATAGTAATGAGAAACGGACGATTAACTTCCAGAGAGTAATGGGTTTGTTAAAACCTTATTTTGCTCTTAATTTGAAGATTTGAAATAACCGCACAATTAAGTGAAGACAACCCATCACAAGACGCCTGCCAAGTGGTGACCTTCTTCTACAAAGAGTTTGGCTTGTGGTGTTGCTTCTTTTTAATTTTTTGAAGGAATTAGTAGGCAAATATTAGGCTTTCAGTAAAGACCACCCAAAGGTTTTTGCTTTATAAATAAAAAGCAGCTTAGCAGCAGGTGAAGCTGCCAACACTTAAAATAATAACTCCACACACAACGACTGGGTAACATCCATCTTTGATATGCAGTCCAAGTTTTTTCCTACAGACACTGAAGCTCATCATTTTAACACTCACTGCTGCACTGTTTAAACAATTAATGCCACAATATACACTCACTGACCACTTCATTAATCGCACCTGGCTAGTACTGGGTTGGACCCTCCTATTGCTGTAAGAACTGTCTTTGTGACATATATTAAAGTTCTTCTATTCTATTCTGCAATTTTGTTGAACTCGTGTGAATCGTAGCCTCGATATATTGTTATTATTTGACAGGAATTGCACCCTATGGGGTCTTCTTCGGTTGTTTGACATGTCATGAAAGATGCTCTTCTGCATACCTTGGTGAATTGAATAGATATTCGAGTTCCTACTGCCCTCCTATCATCTTGAAGCAGTCTGTTCTCTGGTATCAACAAGGCGTTCCCATTCTGATGCTCAGTTTGAACTTTAACCGTCTTAACCATGTCTATATTACTAAATTCATCTGGTTATCTGGCTGCTCCCATGTGACTGGCTGATTTAAATATTTGTACCTAATGAAGTGGCCAATGACTGACAAACACTGGTTTGGTGGGCAACAAGCCAATTAAAAAAAAGTAAATAAATACATTTTTAAAAATAAATTTTTTCTTGGTAACTTCTTCAGTCGATTTTTCAAAATGAAATGACCCCAGAGATAATCTCACAATTATTTCTTCAAATATTATATTCATGTAGGAGACCTTTTTTTTGTTAACTGGTGCTAGACAAATAATACTGAACTGATCTGGAAATCTGAACAATAAGGGGGGGAGGCAGTAAATCTCACAGTAACACAGAAAAAAAAACAAAAAAACCTGACGATCACGTCCTGTTAAAACGCCTGCAGTCTTATTAATGCAGTTAAATGTACTAACATTAACTAATTGATAAAAATGTAAAGTTTTTTTCTATTACTTCTGTTTCCACTGATTTACAATAATGCACCCCCAAAAATGAGGCTACATCAAACTGTAAATTTTGAGCAGCATTACATCACATACTTAAGCATTTTCAGCTAAAATATTCAATTTTGAAGCATAAATTATTCATTACAGTCTCCATTTTCTCTAATCATCTTCTCTGCTTTCTTTCTCCCTTTCAGTCCCTTTCAGCATTACTCTAACCCCCCTGCAGGTCTCTGTAAGCTTCATTTTCATGGACCTCCATTTTGCTCCTATCAGGAAGCTCCTCCCCCTTCCACATCTGATACCCAATAAACATCAAGCAGGTTCCCCTCTGTACAGAGACCATACTCAACCCAATCACATGCACTCCACACTCTCCCCAGCAGCTACCCCGATGGCATATGAACTACATACGTGCTCAGACACTGCAAGCATAAATGTTTGTACACATGTAAACACACGAGACAGTTTCTAACGGATGATTTTTTTAGTTTAGGAGATTAAAATTTCTACAGATCATACTAAATGTAGAACAAACATAGGAAAAGATGAAAGGAAAAGAAGGGATGCAAGAGAAAGGAATAAAGACCGGCATGGAAAAAGATGAAGAACAATAGACCTGATTTTTTATTTTTTGTAACCAAACCAGAGAAATTACAATAGCATTTCAGAAAATCCGAATCCAGCTCTAAATCAGAATTCTTTTTGGTCATAAACATCTTTACATTTTATTTTACACTTAAATTATTGTTTATATTTAATCAAAAGGTATTAAAAAAAGTCCCATCAGGCCATCAGACTGCTGAACACCTCATAGACACCTCACCTTCACTTACCAGAACTTCAACATTATGCACTCCATACTGTATATAAATGCCACTTGTTTTGCACGTTTCCAACTGCCAACCTCTGTATATTTTATTTTATTGTTTATTCTATTCTATTTAATTTTTAAAATATATATATATACACACACACACACACACACACAGATATACATATTTAGTATACACATTCAGCAATGCACATACACTCTTATATTGTACATATATCTATTCATATAATTCTCAGATTCCCATTCTTATATTTTGCTTTGTTCCTGTTCCTTGTATTTTGCACACCTCTGTTGCTTGTGAAGCTTGCACACAAGAATTTCACTTGCATGTGCTGTACCAGTGTACCTGCACATGTGATGTGACAATAAAAGTGATTTGATTTGATTTGATTTGATATTTTATACGGTGTCCCAACTTTTGGGGGAATTGG
>VUQG01024820.1:0-15577 GCA_015106755.1 Etia nguti | reverse complement strand
CGCTAGTTTCCACCTAAACATGATATACCATGTTCTGACTGAGAGATTTCTGAAAAGATTAAAACGTACAGCTCTGCTATCACTTCCAACATAAATGAAGACAGAAAACTAAACAGCAGTGACATTTGTAGGGTTACTGAAGTTGGATTAGCTGGTATATAATGATGTGCTACGTGATCGCTAGCGACATAGCTATGCTAGCATAACATAAACACAGTGAAGCTGGAGGATGAATGCTAACTTTTTTCCACTCATAAACGTTAACGTGGGGGTTCCAGATGGTTAGGGACAAATGCAATCACATGGCAGGATGCTGTAAACGGACCAAACTTCAGTCAGGAGAACAACTGAGTTAATCCACCAACAATACGAGGTTAGTCATTAATATACTGCAACAACATGGGAATAGAGCAGCTGTGAGAGAATTCAACATTAATGAATCAATGGTACGGAAGTGGAGGAAGCAAGAAGAATGAGTTGAGTAAAGTTTGACTTATCTGACTGTTTTTTTTCGCTTAATGCGCCTTATAATCTGCTGCGCCTTATGGTCCGAAAAATACGGTAATAAGAATTTTTCATTTCCTTTTGTAAGCATGTGAACAAAAAACAAAATCCTGTGATAAAGTGCGCCATGGAAGTTTGCAGTGTGCCTGGTAACTTCAAAAAAGGTTCAACTTATAAGTCATTAAGTGCTGCTCCACCCCTGCTGTAATGCTAGCTTGGCTTACAGTGGAATCATAAGCTGTTTATCGAGCTGCTGTCACAAATTTTCTTTTGTATTGTGCTTGCATGTTTATAGCACCTGAAAAGGTAAAGATTTAATTTAATTCATTTTGTCTGTAGCTGATTTCTGAGGTGTGCTTTGGTCCTGCAGTGACTCTGTGTCCAGTGTTGGCTCTGTTGGGACAGAAGATGTTGGAGAAGGCATTCACACATGGTCAGGAGTGTCTAGAGGAGGCTCCTGCAGTGGAGGCTCACTTCACAGCAGCCAGGGGGGGCGTCAGTCTGTTGCTGACACCATGAACACCTACAGCTTACGGTAAGACTGCTAACACAAGGCAAAGTACTTCAAACTGCAATGATAAGTGTTTCAGGTACTGTGTGACACTACTATTAACTACTGTCTTGATGCATGCGCCATCATCCAAGTAAGTAAATCCCAAAAAGTTGAAGTCACTTGGATGTGTGAGGAAAGGTTTCTCCCACTGAAAATGCTACATCCAGATGAACAGAATGAACTTTTTGGGGGTGGTACTACTGGTACTACTACTACTACTACTACTAATACTACTGATAGTTTCAGATTTGTTTTTTCTTTGTACCCTGTTATCTTCCAAGTCTCACTTACCTTGTCAAATGTAGCAGTATTTGTACAATGACACAGATTTTGTTGTTGTGTCTGTTGAAATTGGGACTGATTGGAAATGCAACAATTAAGATGTATTAGATGAACTGAGCTTTGTCAAAGTTTTGTCACGGATAGCTTTTTATTAGCACAATTCATGTGTGTCATGGTATGAAGTTTCATTTACATTCACAACAGGTGCTATAATTTTATGTCTAAAACATATATGTATTGTGTTGAAGAGATAAAAATGAAATTTCACAGGGCTGGGCTGCCCTTTTGTACCACAAGATTTTACATCAAGGCAATGTAATCTTTATTTAAGCAAGTGCATCATTGAGAACATATTCTAGTTTATCAATAATATCAAAATATCAAAAGTTAAAAGAAAAGAGAGTAGCACACAAGAAATAACATCCATCCATCCATCCATCCATTCTCTTCCACTTATCCTTTTCAGGGTCGTGGGGAGGGCTGGAGCCTATCCCAGCTGTCTTAGAGCGAGAGGCAGGGTACACCCTGGACAGGTCGCCAGTCTGTCGCAGGGCTAACACATAGATACAGACAACCATTCGCACTCACATTCACATTCACATTGGGGGCAGGGATAGCTCAGTAGGTAAAAGCGGTTGCCCTATGATTGGTAGGTCGGGGGTTCGAATCCACTGAACGGCTACCCTGAGGTACCCCTGAGCAAGGTACCGCCCCCACACACTGCTCCCCGGGCGCTGCACTGGTGGCTGCCCACTGCTTCACTGAGTGAATGGGTTAAACGGAGAGAGGAATTTCCACACGGGGATCAATAAAGTATACATTATTATTATTCACAGCTATGGGCAATTTAGGGTTTCCAATTAACCTATCCCCACTAACTGCATGTCTTATGAAATAACATTTCAATCAAAAATATTGTTTCTTACAGTTTTGTGCTGTACCACAGAAAATATTTGAATTCTTCAGAATCACAAAGATGATGTGTGGACATTGAGCACAAGATGAAAGCATTAAGCTTAGAGTTTTTCAAAAAGCAAAAATGTTGAATGGATCAAATTGATTTGATATAATGCTCAGCCCTGCTTAGGCTGTTTAGTTGGACACATATTTTTTTTGATAGCAAACACCTAATAGATGAAATGAGACGATATTTAGTTCTAGCCCTAGATGTCTGTGTATGTTAACCAAACATCCGGGCTGGTTTGTGGTTTAAGCTGCTTCTTTTATCACTCTCTAGTTCTTGTGTGAATCCTGATGACGAGGGCTCTGAGACTGGAGGCGTTGCTAGCAGAGCTCTTGGTCGAGCCCCATCCTCCTCAGCCCTGTCTGAATTGCTGGAAGGACTTCGTAAACGCAGAGCTGGTGGTGATGCAGGAGATGAAGCTGGCAGTACCGTCTCTTTGGCAATTTATCAAACAACCGGAGCATCAACTCTCAGACGGAGAGCCTCAGCCCTCTCTCTCAGTCCAAACGATGTCCAGGAGCCCAGACCTGGTCCCAGCATCCTGAAACCATCCTCCCCACTCCTGCCACATTCTACCAAAACTCCCTCTGCAGCTGGAGGCAAAGTCTCTCGCTTTAACTCATGTGGTTCTCTCTCATTGCTTCCCTCATTGCCGCACCTCTCCTCCATGGCATCTTCACTTGCTGCTCGTCATCATGCTCCCTCCGTCTCCATCCCAGAGGAAGAGAAGTCGCTGCACTCTGTCACAACTCCCATCCAGTGCTCCCCTCTGGCACCACGGCAGTGCATGGTGGGGAGTCTCATTCCAGAGGACGTAGGTGAAGGCTCTCTAGGTTCAGAACCCATGGTCTTCCAAAATCGGCGTCTGCCTGGGGACCGTGATGACGCGGCCTCAGACATCTTGCCCGCAATCAGGAGAGCTCAGTCAACCAGCACCCTGGCCAGCTCAGTCAGAGGAGGTAGGAGAGCACTAAGCGTCCACTTTGGAGAGCTGCCTCCCTCGAGCCACAGCAGGAAAAGCTCTGAAACAGAGTCCTCTAGCTCAGGTGGATCAGGACGAAGCTCCCAGGGTGGTGGGCCGAGACGCAGGTTTGAGAGGCCGCAGGGTGAAAGATTGGAAGCAGAGGGCAGCGAGGGGGGAGACGTGGCTTTAGTCATGAAGAAATACCTGAAAAAGGAGACTGACTGAAGCAGATGTGCGGCAGTCTCAGGTGTGTAGACGGACAGCTACATGTGGGAACTGAGGGAACATTTGAAATAGTAAACATAGTGGTTGCATCCCATTGCTTTGATGTCAGAGCCCTTTTTTCCCCACATGCAAGTTAGTCAAATCCATTGTAGAAACCTTTTTAAAGTGGCTCTGTTATGCTTATTTGAAATGTCATTTTATTTTATGAAAGCAGTTTTTTGTGATTCACAGTTCAAAATGATCCTGTTTTTAATCTCATACTTGGACTTGGTGCAACCCTTCAGTTTATCTGTCTTCTGAAAGAAGCTATGTTAGCTTTTCTTACAGACAGCCGACTGTCCACACCTTAGAACCAAAAGATTTGAACAGCAAGCAGGTGGAGCTTCTGAGCAATACATATGTGACAGAAACCTTACTTTTTAACAACACAAACTGTAAATAAAAGATGGACTTGTCAAAGCAAAGTCCATCCATGGACTGGTACATTTTGAAGCCTCCTTAACAGTGGTTGGTGCTCATGATCTTGATTTCTGGAGCCGCAAGTTGCCAAAATTGTATAATAGCTGATGCTGCGTGCATAAACTGTACTGCTACATGCACAAACACAGACAACTTATAACTAATGCTAATTAAGAAAATACTACGGTGTTAGTCAGCAAACCTCAAGACCAAACTTCTTCAAGGAAGGTTTTTAACGAAACAGTAGGTCACATTTTTTATTGAAAATGCACCACTGAGCAGAAGCATACTACACAGAAGTATAGCTGACAGCTGTCAGGTACAGCTTCCTGTGACTCAAAGCCACTGTGCACCTGACATTGTAGCCCACTTACATAATTTTAATACCAAGCAGAAAAAATAAGACATGCTTTTTTAACGTTAAATATCAGCATAATTAGCAGTAAATTGTGTGCTGTGTTGTATGTATAAATGTTAGTAAATCAGTTTGTGTGTTTTATTTAAATAGTCTACTCTTATATTTTGTATGTTTTGAAAGGAACTCCCAGAAATACATTTGCAGCAGGGTCAGTTACAAACACCTCTTTCACAAAATCTTGTCACTGTGCTCTCTTTGTAAATACTGACAATACTTCTTTTAGACCAGTTTGTGGTGCCACAGTTGGTTGGTAAATCTGGCCCTAAAATGGTAAACGTGGCAACCATTACACCTGCTGACAGCTGCTAAATACCTGTTTAGTAGGTGTCAGTGTACAACTGTGTCAGGTGCCAAGATGACGAAAATTGTGGCATTGCTAAAGGTTTGAACTTGTACATACATGTTATAGCTGTCTATACAGCTCTGCTTGGCTTTGGTGAACTGTAATGTGAGGTTCAGCATATTGTACACTTGCGTTTCAGGAAAAGCATAGTAGCTAAACATGATGACAGCTGTGGGCAGAGTTTAGTGTGTTTGATTTGGACTTATCAGGTGAACAATGTTGCTCTAAACTGCAGGATGTGACTATACCAACTTCAAATGTGACAAATGTGTCATTTTAAAATGACACATGGCATTTCTTTTTGCAGATCCAACATTAAGATGCCTCTGGCAGCGCTTGCAGTGCCCTAAGAATAAAATATGCTGTTAACTTCCAAGATCATTATCAGGGAATGGGGCCTCCATTATTTCAGATGTGATTTCATACTGGCACCACAGAGGAAAACCTACTAGACATTGTCATTAATTTCATCTTATTGCTCTGAAAATTGCAAAACAGTAACATCATTTTCTTTCAAATGAGAGCTCCCTGTGGGGAGTGGGCGTAGCATGACTCATAAATATCTGAGCTTATAGTATTTTTAGTCCCATTTCAACTTCAGAGGTGGTTGATAACTACAGGCCCAGATGGTGTATGTGTTACATGTTACTCTTTGTTTCACATCATCTTTGCTATTCTGACCGTCTTGTCTTTGATTTTTTCTAATGTCCTGTCATCCTCTTCATGTGTCCACATCCAGCAGAGAACTTCAGAGATGGCGAGTGTCCCTCCCACCGCAACACAGAAGCTTTTTGACTTCATATGGAAATTCACCAGTCACCAAAAATACATTTGTTCAATTTTTGACCACACAGTCAGCTGTATTTAAAATAAGCAGTTTATATATGAATAAAGAAAATTAAATTAACAGTTTGCTTTGTGACTTTACTCTTTGTGGGTCATTTCTCCAATAAATTCCCCTTTTTTAATTATTAAATTATATTGTTTTAGTCCTGTGTTGAAAAATTCTGTATTGGGAAGACAATCCACCTTCTGACACACACTACCTTTTAAATCCATGCTCGGTATTAACCCCTGTGCACTGCTTAGAAACAATAATTTGTTCAGTGTAAAGCAGTGCAGTATGTTTCCTGACACTCCACTCTTAGATTGCAAAAGTGTTTTCTTCCTGTTTTTGCTTTCTTGCTCCCACCTCAGACACATATAACCAGTCTGATGCTGTGTGTAGTGGTAGCATTTTGTTTACTTGGATTTGATGCTGTGTGAATATCATAGACTTTACATAAAAATTGTGATAACCCCCTTGACAATGCCCATTGGTTTCTTGGGTGGAGTGTTATTGATTAATTCTAAAAGGTTTGGTAAAGAAATTGTATCCATAAACTGCGTGTAGCTGTGATGAATAGATACAGATCAGTGAGGAAAAAGTTTTGTATTTTTTTTGTCAAAACAGATGAGTTATAAAAATGCATTCGTTCAGAGACGCACTGTGTTGGCTCTGAATTTACATGATGACTCATACAACAGGCGCACAATTTTCATTCAGGTTTTTCTTTATTGAAACATTGAACAGTCATAGATCTAACCACCTACCATTGTTCTTGCTGGTCTTTTTGCAAATACTATTAAGATTTGTAAATAAACAAATATATAAACTTATTAGACTAAAATCCTAAAGGAAATTGTGCAGGAAATACTTGAGCAGACAACAGACAGGTATTGATGTGTGATGTGTCTCTGTGATCTCCAGGTCCAGGGCAGGAAAAAAAAGTGATGGCATAATTAAAGTTAATCTGCTGCTCAGCTGCTTAACTTAAATGGCAGCGTTATTGAAAGCTGAGACTCCCAAACTTAAAAATGAACCTTGGCATGAACAGAAACTCAGAACCATGGTAACTTGGATATACTAGGGAACATTAAGGCACAAGGAGCGTGCACACAGAACCAGGAAGACGACAACAACGTGACAGGGAACAGAGGAAGACTGATGACTTAAATACACAGGAAAACGAGAGGATGGGTAACAGGTGGAAACAGAGCTGGAAAAAATCTGACCAACGGAACAGAGGAAGCAAAACTAAGCATGACACATGAAACAAGGTAATGTGAAAATAAATCAGGAAACACTAAGGGAACTAAATCAGAACCATAAGAGATAAACACAGTAATCAGAAAACGCATAAATGTAAGAAAACTAAACTAGGAAACATAATTCACTCTAGGAATACTACAATAATGATTAACCAAGATTCAAAAGTTCACAAACACAAAACACTGGGTTAAAGACCCAAAACCATGACAGTTATATCTCCAAAAGTTGATTCTGTTCATCTGGACGTAGCGTTTTCAGTGGGAGAAAAGTTTCGTCACTCATCCAAGTGACTTCCAAGTGACCAGCCCACTGAGGGAACAATAGGATGGGAGGTCAACCTCCCAGCCTATTGTTCCCTCAGTGGGCTGGTTTCAGTCATCATGCAAATGTACTGTTTATAAGATTGGGGAAACCTGCAGTCATCTGAGACTGAAGAAGTCACTTGGATGAGTGATGAAATGTTTCTCCCACTGAAAACGCTACGTCCAGATGAACAGAATCAACTTTTGGAGATTTTACTTACCTGGATGATTGAGCATGCATCAAGACCATGACAGTTATACCCTTTAGATTTACACAAAATGACAGCAAACCTTAACTGTTTTATCAAACAATAGATCAGATTAGACAAATGAGCTACTTATCACCAGATTCTAGGTGACATGCTGCTATGGAAACAACAGAAAAGTTCACTGACTTTACAAACTCAACTGATTGGATTTGGCAAAACAAAAGTACACACATTAAAACACTCTTAGTTTCCCTTTTGACACTTGATACTCTGAACAGCAGTCCAAATCAGCTCCATCTGGGCCATCTGGACTTTAAAATGCTGCTGACGTAGCAGTTTATGAACTATAATTGATTTATGAAATGCATTAATATATAACGCATGAGCCATTTCCTGGCTACTGAATTCTTTCAATTTGCTTTCCTGGCGGGCCAAAATATTTTTTTTCTTTGTCAATATAATTATACAGGCTGCTGCACACTGTTCCTACAAGCACTGTACAAGCATTTGTGAATTTTCATCACTGACACTGATTGCCCAAGTGTGGGGCATTGAGTCATAGGCCTTCTTTGGCCGTTTTTTCCTTAGACTCTGCAGACAAGGGAATCTGCCAGTAGCCCTTGGTTAAATCGACTGTCGTGAAAAAGCGAGCAGTGCCTAACTGGTCCAGGAGGTTGTTGACCTGGGGCATGGGATGAGCATCAAACCGTGACACTTCAGTCACCTTGCGACAGTCGACACAGAACTGTATAGACCCATCTTTCTTCACCACAAGAACTATGGGGCTACACCATGCAATGTGTGACTCTTCTATTACTTCCATTTTCAGCATTTTGGTCAATTCTCTCTGAACAATTTGCCTCTTATGCTCAGGTAAGCTCTAGGGCTTACCTGAGCACTGTCACCCCAGGCCGTGTTTCGAAATGGTGCTCTATGAGATTGATATGGCTGGGCAGGGGGGAGAACACATCTGCAAAACACTGTTGCATTGCCGCAACGTCCGCTCTCTGGGTCTGTGTGAGATGGTCATCACAATGAAAGGTGGGAGGAAGCTCATCACTCTCCTTAACCAGGCTCACCAGAGAAGTGGTTTCAGCCTCTCTCCACGCTTTAAGGAGGTTGAGGTGATATATTTGGGTGCCTCCTCCCCTGTTCAACCGCACAATTTCATAGTCAACGTCCCCTATTCGCCATGTGACCACAAAGGGCCCTTGCCACTTGGTGAGTAACTTTGAGCTTGAAGAGGGGAGCAATACAAGCACTTTGTCTTCCGGTGAGAATTGCCTGAGTCTAGCCCCTCTGGTGTACAGGCGCTGCCGACGTTCCTGGGCCTGGAGCAAATTTTACTTTACTTTATTTATTTATATAGCACTCTTCACAGGATAAGAACCACAAAGTGCTTCCTAATAATATAAAACAGATGTACATAAAACAGCACAATCGAACATACAGCACAAATCTAGTTAAAAGCCAATCTAAATAAATTAGTCTGAAGCTGCTGTTTAAAAGAATAAATACAATCAAGGCAACTTAAAGATGGAGGCAAAGCATTCCACAACCTGGGACCACCGCCCTAAGAGATCTGTCTCCTCTGGTCTTAAAATGTGTTCGTGGGACTATCAACAGCCTTTGATTTGATGATCTTAGGCTGCAAAAGCGAGCATGGGATTCTGAAAGATCAGAGATGTAGGCAGGAGCATCACGATTCAGAGCTTTAAAAGTCAGTACTAAGATTTTGAAATGAATTCTAAAATGTAATGAGAGTAAAACTGGTGTAATGTGCTCTCTTTTCATGTCTTTGTTAAGAGCCTTGCAGCAGCATTCTGGACTGACTGGAGACGGTCAAGATTCTTTTTGCTCAAACAAAGAAAAAGACTGTTACAATAATCTAAGCGAGATGTCTAACTCAGGTTTAGACAACAAAGTTCGCAGTTTGGAGATATTTCTTAGCTGAAAAAGGCAGCTCCTAATTAACTGTCGAGAGTGTTGCTCTAGGGACATGGCAGAATCAAGAGGCTGAACAGAAGAGCCAAGAGAACCAAGATGCTGTTTGATTATAGATATTTGGCTGTCGGGGGCAATAATTAATGTTTCTGACTACTTTGAGTTCAGCTGCAAGTAGTTGTCACCAAGCCACTGTTCAATGGAAGCTAAACATTTTATTAAATAGGACAGCTTTTGGACTTCCATCGGCTTAAAAGAGCAGTAGAGCTGAATATCATCAGCGCAGAAGTGATAAGACACATCAGGGAACTCCCTAATTATAAGTCCTAGAGGTAGCATGTACAGGAGAAAAAGAATAGGTTCCAGAACTGAATCCTGCGGTACCCCAGTGGTCAGGTCCTTAGAATGTGACATAAACTGATTCGCAAAAACGCTAAAAGATCTATTGGAAAGGTGTGACTGAAACCACTCCAGAGCCAGACCGGACACACCGACTACGTCCCGGAGCCTGTTAATCAGGGTGGTATGGTCAATGGTGTCAAAGGCAGATGTTAAGTCCAGCAAAACCATTACCGTGGATGCTCCGGAGTCAGCAGACATCATAATGTCACTAGAGACTTTAATTAATGCGGTTTCTGTTGAGTGACATACACGGAAACCAGACTGAAATTTGTTGTAGATTTCACTTTTTTTTTCTAAAAAAGCAGTAAGTTGATCTGCAGTTTATTTTTACCAGAATTTTAGACAATACCAGGAGCTTAGAGATAGGCCTATAATTCTTAAACTGTGTTGGATCCAAACTGCTTTTTTTTTTTTAAATATCAGGTCAACAACAGCATGCTTACAGATCCTAGGGACCACACCTGTTAAAAGAGAGGCATTGCATATCTCTACAATAGAGGGGCCAATGGCAGAGAGAGCATTTTTAAACAGCCCAGCAGGTAGAATGTCTTTTGGACAAGTGGTGATTTTCATTTTATCCAGCAGAAGTGAAAGGTCATGTATGGTCATTGGGTTAAACACTAATAGGTGGTGTAATGGCCGCACAGAAACTGTGATGTGCTGCTGTGCTCACGGTCAGCACCAGCACAGGTCGTAGACGGGAGAAAGAGTCAGCTTTGATGGCTGAGATGACAGCAGCTGTTTTCGCAACCTACCTGTCGTCACCCCGCCCTTTCCAACATTGGAGACTCCAAGCAATACAGGGTGACTGATTAGCTGGTGCTGGCGTGATATTTTTTTGTGTTATTTCGTGACTTGTGGTTTAATGGGTGAGTTTAGATCACAGAACGCACTAAAACACAAGTTACACAAAGTCTGTGTGACCACAGACTGAACCTGTCCAAGTCTTTTAAGTCTAATTAAGAAAATAAGCACACTTGCTGATTGAGACAATAATGATGCATTTCTATAGAGAAGCTGGGTCTCTTGTAACTGCAGGATTGAAACTGCTGTCAGTCCTGCACTATCTTCAGTCTGTGATTCAGTGACATCTCAATTTCTTTCTTTTCCCCAGTCCCACAGGATGGCTTCCTCCTGGGCTGTGTGTTTGGTATTGCTGACTACCCAGAACAGATGGCTGACAAACAGCTCCTTGCTACGTGGAAGAGGGTAAGTCACCGAGAGAGAGCATGAAGACCCAAGTAGGGTGAAAGACAGGAAATAATGCTGAGCATCAGAGAGATCAGTGTTTGTTTACCGATCTCCTTTGTCAGGTCATTCAGGCGTGTGGAGGCTCAGTTGACACCACCCTAACCAGCCGCTGCACACATCTGCTGTGTGAAAGTCAGGTCAGCAGCATGTATGTACAGGTAAGGATGTCTCCCATGAGAACAGACACCGAGTTTATGGACTGTGGAATCCCAGTGTGACTATCATAAACTTTTTCATACTCATTTGTTATTGGCCTTTAACTGGAGAGCAGCATTTAGTACCACCTAAATGTTGATACTATGTTGTGATGGAATGAGACAAATCCTTGAATGGGACAGATTCTGCAAGTTGACTTGTGTAGATATTACCCGCTTTCTCCTCAAAGGCTAGAGGAGAAAGCGTATGACTGAATGTTGTGATAAATACTGAGCTTCTGCTGGTTGAAGTTGAACCAAAAGCACGTTTCCTCTGCCAGGCACTCAGAGAGGGGAAACGCTGTGTAACCGCCCACTGGCTCAACACTGTGCTGAAGAAGAAGAGGATGGTTCCTCCTCACCGGATGCTACATCTGCCTTTTGCCTTCCCTCCTGGAACCAAACCCTGTTCTCAGCACGTACGTCTGCCTTTTCTTTTAACAGTAGCTTTTCTACAGTCTTTGTACTTGGTGAACTTCATGAACTTCAAAATACTGCACTCCAGTTGGCAAGAAGTAGTTCTGCTTGTCAGATATTTACTCCAGCTCTCTGTTTGTTGCTGTCTTTCCTCAGATCATATCAGTGACTGGTTTTATGGATGCTGACAGAGATGATCTAAAACTGATGGCCTACCTGGCTGGTGCCAGATACACCGGATATCTTTGTCGCAGTAACACTGTCCTCATTTGCAAAGAGTAAGAGTTGGGGTCAGGTAGATGAGTTCCTCTTGGGGGTAATCTTTTGTACTGCATGCAGTGTATCCATACAACTCAAACTATACAAGAACAATCTTACTCTTGGTTTTATGTCGTTCTTGGAGTGTACTCCTCGTCATTTTTATGTATGAAGGGCTCTCTTTATCCTAAATGTTAACCTTTTTTAGTCTGATCAGATGGTTTGTTTTGTTAGTCCAGCATTTTCACTCTTTTATTTTCCAACTTTGTTGCAACTTGTTTAAAATTTCTTATTTAAAAAAAAAAAAAAATTTTCAGTTATTTGTTGTTTTTTTACTTTTTTGACAGCATTGCAACCTATTTGCTAGCAGAGCTAGAATCTTCAGTTCTCAAGTACACTGTCGGTTTTATGGTTGTCTTGCTAATATCACTTTAGACCCAGTGGGCTTAAATATGAGAAGGCCAAGGAGTGGAAGATCCCTTGTGTGAATGCCCAGTGGCTGTGTGATATACTGCTGGGCAACTTTGAAGCACTGAGACAAATCCAGCACAGCAGATACTCCATCTACACACATCCTGAACCACTGGTGCCTAACCCACAGCTGGTCCAGAACCTGCTTGGTATGTACACCGTCACTGGAAAAGAGTTGTTGCATAGTGGGCAATTACATGAAGGCTTAAAGATATTACCTAATATCTCTTACTTGCCACACACTCTCTTCTGTGGGGTATGCTTAGTTAGTCTCACCTAAATAGAGTCACAAAGAACTCTGATTATGCGTGGCTTCATTTTGCTTTGTAAGGAGAGTGAAGAGCCCTCTGGTTTTATGTTGTATCAAAAGATTATCAGTGTGTCACTCAAAATGGCCACACTTTTGTGTGATTGTAAGATACTGTCCTGATTACCTTGTGCATTTCTCTGTAGCTGCTTGGAGAACACCAATCAAAGTCTCTTCTGAAGCTTTGGCGGTAAGTTTTTGTGTCACATTGTTCTTCACATTTTTTTTTTGTTTGGAATGTCAAGAACCTTCTCAGTGTAGTTATCTGTCATCCGTTGATAGCTGAAAGGGCAGCACAGTGGTTAGCACTGTTGCCGCGCAGCAAGAAGGTCCTGAGTTCAATTCCACCATCAGGCCAGGGTCTTTCTGTGTGGAGTTTGCATGTTCTCCCCGTTTTTGCATGGGTTCTCTCCGGGTACTCCGGCTTCCTCCCACAGTCCAAGGACATGCAGTTTGTGGGGATAGGTTAATTGATTAATCTAAATTGTCCATAGGTGTGAATGCGGGAGTGAATGTCAGTGCGAATGGTTGTCTGTCTCTGTGTGTTAACCCTGCGACAGACTGGCGACCTGTCCAGGGTGTACCCCGCCTTTCCCCCTATGACAGCTGGGATAGACTCCAGCGTCCCCCGTGACCCTGAAAAGGATAAGCGGACGTGGATGGATGGATGATAACTGAAATCAGTGTGCAGGAGTAACATCTGTGCTCTATATAACTAATAAGATCATCTCAGCCACACATTTCTAGCTCTAACCACAATACCTCACACACCTGCTTCAGTTGTTGGGGGCAGTTATTCACAGGAAAATATCTGTGTGTATGTGCTTTGTTTTTTTAATGCGTTTGTCCTTAAAAAGTTGAATCACTCATAGAAGAGAGAGAAGCAGCAGATGAACAGTGTACAGGCTCTTCTAATTGTGCTTTTGTGGTGTCCATTTGGTGTTTAGAGCCTCCAGCTGCTGCAGAAGCAGAAGATCAGTGACTCAGCCAACCCACCTCCAAACAAGAAGGCCAGGTCGGTATAGCAGGTTATGGTCTAGCCTGTCACTTCTCTGCACGAGAACAGAGCTGGAGCGCACATCCTCCAGACTGCCATGTTCTAATGATACTTTGGGTAAACAGCATTTCTGTCTCTGTCTCTGAAGACTGGAGGAGATCCGGTCCCCGAGTAAGAAGCTTCCTCCAGAGTCCACTCCTCGGGTCATGTTCACAGGCTTTGAGCCTATGCAAGTACAGCAGTACACCAAGGTAAAAGTAGCCTTGCCACGCTCAAAACATTCAATGTGTTATTAGAGACTGAAGCTCAGAGTAGTGAGAACGCTGAATTTACTCATAAAGCACATCTTCAGCCTCAGCTGCTATTTGAATTTGTCCCCTTCTTTCCTCCTGCAGAGGTTACATGCTTTAGGTGGTGAACTTGCAGACAGCAGTCAGAAAGTCACTCACCTTGTGGCCAGTAAGGTGACTCGCACCGTCAAATTCCTCACCGCTATGTCTGTGGTCAAACACATAGTCACCCCAGAGTGGCTGGAGGAAAGCTGGAGGAGTCAGAAGTTTGTGGGTATGTTTGCGTCCCACCCCTCCTTTTTCTTATCTTACTGTGTTTTGTAGAGATTAAAGTGGAACTAAAATTGGTCTTGCGCTGTACGCTTTTACCTGTATATGTTTTATTAACAGGAGCAAACATGTTTGTGTGTGTTTACAGATGAGCAGATTTACACTTTGAGGGATGCAGAAGCGGAGGTGTTGTTTGGCTTCAGCCTGGAGGAGTCGCTAACGAGAGCCCATAGTGCACCTCTCTTTAAGGTCCTCTGACAACATAATTGCTGTGTTCGTGACAACTCATTCTCCAAAAAAACATAACCGTTTTTCCCTGATGCCAAATAAAGAATTCAGTAGGAGGGTTGTGCGATGTGACCAAAATCTCATATCCCGTTAACGATATATGTTCTGGGAACCCGACTTGTGTAAAGTGTTTTCAGCTGGGTGTCGTGTACCTGGAGTCGAGTGTTTTGACCGATGCATGAAACGCTATATTTTTAGACATAAGTTGTAACGGCCGCCATTTTCTTTATGAGTATTTATTACATGGCGTGCTGCGGGGAAAAGCCTGTTCTAACCTTTGAGTCTAAGTCTCCAAAAGTTGATTCTGTTCATCTGGACGTAGCGTTTTGTGGGAGAAACGTTTCGTCCAGATGAACAGAATCAACTTTTGGAGATTTACTTTCCTGGATGATTGAGAATGCATCAAGACCCTTTGAGTCTAAGGTTTAATTTGAGCACCTTACGGCTCTTTTTTGCTTCTCATCCATAAACTCTCTCCATACTCTTTCACGTGATTCTTGCGTAGGTGGTAGAAGAAGTTTGTCGTGTTTGAGTCTGTGGTGGGGACCGGTTTGCGGCATAATTTGCATAGTACAGTTTTCTGGTCCGTGTCAGACTTTTCATAACCAAACCATGTCCATGCTACAGAGGTAGGCCCTCGTTTAGCAATAAGGTCCTCGACTTGTTTTGACTGGTCCTTCTGTTTGGAGCTACCTGGTTCTGCCTCATCCTCACTGGCCATGCTGGTATTCTCTGTGCCTTTATCCGCGTGGTGACTGTAAGCGCCTTTATAGTTACTTCATGTTTTTATTTGAGGTCATTTGTTTGATGCATATTCTGAAATTTGATGTTTGAGAATAATGTATTTTGTCATCATTTCAGTTTATTTTTGAAAAATCTCAACAGGATCTTGAGCTTTATTGTGAAAGGTTTATGTGAAAAATAAACAAGCCGATGGCGGAGCAACACGATGGTTTTACCGTCGTTGTTGGTAACGAAAGTATGAGTAAAAACAGTGTCTTGTCTGTCCGTGGGGTGGTTATATTAAATATAAGAGAAAGAGAGAACTTTATGAAATTAATATAACCACTACAGTGACCATCAAAACCATGAAAAAATATTGCCGTAAACAGTTTATTTTGCAACATCACGAAACAACTGATAGCGTATAATTTGAAACAATAGACAGTTTTA
>VUQG01024815.1:68515-81104 GCA_015106755.1 Etia nguti | reverse complement strand
TTGGAGCTGTGCGGCATCGAAGCTCAGCCACTCGCCCTGCTGAGATGTTCAAGTCCCTTGGTGCATCAGCAATGAATGGTGCAGAACACTGGACTGCAGCACCCTCACCTCGGTCCACCTCCACCAACTGTCGACCTCTCATGCTCGCAGGTGAGTGACAACGTCCACAGCAAGTTGAGTTAGTAGGGATGTACTCCCTTAACCAGCGTGCTAACCATACAGCCTCACAGCCACAGTTCCAAGGGTTATGGTGGAGGTGGAGCTCCACCAGGTACCTGAGCGGGGAGAACAAATCATGTGGCACAGCGCTCAGATTATTATGGGCAAGATTAAGCTCCACCAGTGAAGATAGGTCATCGAAAGCATTGCGCTCTATTACTGTGATTTGAGAGTTCATCACCCATAGCTTTTTCAATGAGCGCAGACCTTTGAAAGAGTCTGGTTTTATCATTGGAAAGAGATTTTCAGAAATCTCTAGCTCCTCTAGGCCTTTGAGGGGACTCAGATTTGGCATATCACCCCTTATGTTGCACATTCCCAGGTTGAGGTACTTGAGATTTTGTAGGCCCTCAAAAGCTCCTTCTGAGATGTACTCCAGTTTCCTTAACTCTCCCAGGTCCAGTCGCATGAGTGAGGGCACCCGGTTGAAGGCATAGGAAGGAATACTTTCAATGGGGTTGTTCCTCAACCACAGTTCTCTTAGTTTGGATAGGTATTCAAAGGCCCCACTGGGCACCACCGTCAGCCGGTTGTCAAACAGCTCCAGTGTGTTGAGGCTGGTGAGTCCATTAAACGCGCCCACCTCAATCTGTCGAATGGCATTTCGCCCAAGCTGGAGCACCTCAAGGTGGTGCAGATGGCGGAAGGAGTCAGCCTGCACCGCCTCAATGGCGTTTTCCATTAGATTGAGGTGTCGCGTGTTGGCAGGAATCCCAGGGGGGACACGGGTGAGGCCACGACGGGTGCAAACCACTTTCCCCTGCTGATTACTACAAGAACACTGCGGTGGACAGCCCTGGGGTCCTTGAGACACCGCCGCCCCCGCCAAGGCCAGGGAGGCGCTGCTCCACGCTCGCACCATCAGGAAGACTACACAGAGCAGGGCGGCTTTCCTGGCACGATGCACAGCTACCCGCCCCAGGAGACTCATGATGTGGCACGTTCATAATTCAGCATCATCTGGGGGGGAGGATGGGGATGTTGGGGGCTGGTGTTTTGGGGGTGTGGGGGCAAGGAAAACAGCTGGTTGGCTAGCAGTATTGTTTATGGGGCCAGAGTAATAAGGTTAAGGGAACTGATGTAGGCAAGGGAAGAGCAAGGGTTTAGGTGGTTGCTAAGGAGCAAGAGGACTTGACCTGTCCTCAGTTAAGGGGTGATTTTATTTCCATGAACTATGCTCAGGGGCAGAAAGAAATGGGAAGGTGGAGAGGACTGGCTTTTCTGAAATATGTGTATGAGAATAACATGATGGCAAGTTAAGCAACCAAAAACCGTATTACAAGACAGAGGGGAGGGTAGGGTGTTACAAATTGACGCAGAGAGGGTTTGAAACACTAGACACCTACCTCAAGTTATTATTACAGGTCCTTGAACTGAGATATATAGCTTCCCTCCTTTTTGCAATCAGAAAGAGCTGATGTATTCGCATCAGATGTATTTATATCCAAGAGCAGCAAAGAAAACCTTTTATGTTTGCCCTGTCAAAACAGGCATCAGTGCCAAAGAGCTTAAACAAGATGAGCCCTTTTGTAAATCCATACATCCAAAGAGAAAGGTTCGAAGGCCCTTTGTGAATGTTTTTCTTCCTTTACGTGCCGATTACCAAGAAAACAAAAAGGGGGGGGGGGGAAGACTGTAGCTAGGAATCCAGTCAGGCTCCCAAAGCAGCAGTGCTCCCTTGCTCGCTCTTCGCTGTCGGCTCCTCTTCTCTTGCTTGTCCTTGGAATCCGACAGTTGATCCCCCCGTTAAACACCTTAGCCAGGTCTCCATAGTCCAGGCAACCACAGAGATGCTCACGCACTGTTTTTTGTTTTTTGTTTTGTGCAACAAAACCCAAGGCAGGAAACAACAAAAGGAGGGAGGTAGGTAGAAGGGATTACAATTGGAGGAGGATAAAAAAAAAATCCCAAAAAAATCCAGTCCTTTTCAGTGTTCTATGCTTTTTGTTTGTAGTGGAAAGGAGGGGTTAAAAAAAATTTAAAAAAAAATGGAAAAAAAACGACCACCTCCTCTGTATTCCTCTTTTCACTTTTTAGTAGTCAATCAGTTGGTCGGTTGGTCAGTCTGACAGCCCTTCGCCCTCTCTTGCACTCTTTTCTTCGCTCCCCTTTTCAACGCAGTGTCATGTCCACTTGATTCTTCTTTATTTTATTTTTTTTTCTTTCCTCCTGGGGAGCTCTTGGCAACGGTTGAAAAGGCTAGGCGACACACACAGCCTTCATTAGCTTCTTTCTCCTCTTAACTAGCCACATGCTCCAGCCTCGGCAGCCGCGGTGGCGACAGCAGCAATTGCGAACGCACACACACCATCCCCACGAAGCATACAGCGGCAGTAGCGAGCGCACACACAGCAGCAGCTGCAGCCTGCCTCCCGTGCACTTCCCAATAATCCGTCAGTTTCTTCAGAGGGGGAGTGGGGTGGGGGATGGAAGGGGGTGCTGGGAGGAGTGGGGGTATTGTAGCTGGGTTGATCGAGGTGGGTTAGAGGGAGGAGGGATGGCGCGCAGTTTCTCCTTCCTCTCTCTGGCTTGTTTCTTTTTTCTTCTTGTTTCCAGTTCTTTTTTTCTTTTTTTTTTTCTCCCCTCCTTTTCTTGTGGTGATCAGCACCCCCTCGCTAATGCAGCGTCCAGCTGGGAGAGGAGCAAGGCAGAGAAGGCAAGCGCTGGGCAAGCGCGGCTTACAGGCGTGACGTTAACAGCAGCGTCGATGTGGAAAGGATCCGTTGTAGCAGCGAAAGAGAGAGCGTGCACAGTCTCTCTATCTCCCACTCTCTCTCTTTTTCTCTCTCACACACCCTCTCTTGCTCTCTCTCACACCCTCTTTCTCTCCCTGCCTCCCTCATGCTCTCTGCAGTGTCCTGAGGTATTTGGGTGAGCTCAAAGCACTCAGACCTTTTTAGAGATCTACCTCTTCAAAAACCAGTTTGCTCCTGCTGTCCTTCGCTCTCCTTTTTTTTTTTTTTAAATGCTCATAGTCTCTTGTTCTGTGGCTTTCTGGGGCTTTTGTGGCTTAGGGGAATGGACAGGCTGTCCAAGCACAAGTCAGAGATGGACAGTGGCATCCCCACAGCAACCATATTTTAACCCCCTCGTGCCCAGCAGTGCTCCAACCATTCCAACGACTCTGGCAAAGCTTTCCAGTTTTGCTTTGGTGGTAAGGAAAGGCTGATGGGTCACCGCTTCTCTCACTTTCTGGCTTCCTCTCTTTTATCATGCTCTCTCTCTCTCTGTTTCTTTTCTCAGCCCCCTCACTCTTTATCTTTGTTTTCCTTTCACTTGAGCTCTCTTTGCTCTCAATCTTTTTGCCTCGTCCTTTCGTGGAAAATAGAGGAACATGAATGGACTGCTGACGCATCCTGCTTAGAGCGGTGCTTGGGTTTGATGCAGTGTGTTATGTGCATTAACTCCCTCCACCCACTCCACCCCTCACCCTCCTCACTATCTTTCCCACTTTGCTCACTCCTGGTCTGTCATTGTGTCACTCTTTTGGCTGGCTATTTCTTTACATGAAGCCTCTTAGAAGTTCACATTGACACAACTTTTTTTTGGTCACCAAATTCCATCTTTAGTTTTATTTCTCAGGTTGGAATGAAGTATAATCCCTCTTTCTTGCTTCAGCTCCAGGAAATTAAGTTTACTTTCTTAAATCCATAATCAGATACTTTTACTCAACTCGGGACTGCAGTAGGACTTCAGAAGTGACTCTAAAATCAAAGAATTTCTTTAAAAGAATACTGGAAAAGAAATACTGGAAAGTGAAGTGCATTGTATATAATGGAGACTCTCTATCCTCTTCCACCTCATACGCCTTTGAAGGTAGTTAGAGCACTTTAAACAGGCAGGCCTTAACCCTCAATTTGAGCACAAACTGTCGCTCCGGAAAGCACACAGCCATAAAGGTCATGTTAAAGGAGGCACAATGGAGAAAACAAGACAAGCTTTACCTTCCTGATGGAAGTGGGAGAGGTAGAACGAATGAAGCCAAGTGTCCCGTAACCCTCTACCTCAAATGATTTGCACCAGCCTCATGCCCATTAAATAAGGTAGCAGTGTGGGTAATTCATGCTTGGTAAAGCTAGCTGTGACACTGCTGCTAGGTGTGTGCATTCGTGTCCGAGCTAGAGAGTAAGCGTGTGAAAAAAGAGAGACAAAAAGAGGGAGGAGAGAAGGCACACGAGCTGGAAAAGGTCACACTGCCTGTAGCGCAGTACGTTATTCCCACTGGCACAGGAGTATAGAGCCAACTCCTATATTATACACACACAGACTTTCTCCTCGACTTCACTGCAGTTGAATATGAACAGGCTTCAATGAAGCACATGTAACAGCGAGGTGGCAGCCACAGGAGTACAGGGGAGATTTTCCCGTATTATGAAAGAAAAGCTATTTCGTCTCCTTTCCTCTGGGATTGCATAGCATCGCAGCCCTGCAGAGCATGATATCGCAGGTGTACTGCAGCTTCTTTAGTGCGTTCTCCGAGCGACTGATAATGTGAGATAATGCACTTGCATTTAAACAAGCATGCTGGAACAGTAAGCTGCACATGGAAGCTTGCAGTTGTGATTTTTAGGTACAAAAGTTAAATTTAGTACTGTGTGCATGATGTCACTGCTTTGTTTGTGTCGGGTGCTGCCTCTGCGCTGTTCTTTAAGTGTGGTGTGCCACCGTTTCATGAGCAAGTGACCCAGAATGGGTTCAGGTTGCGTTTTACCCACCCAGGACAGTACTTCTTGGACTAATGTCTAACCAAAAATTATCCACTGACCCGTAGAATGACCACCACTGCAAGGGCAGCTCTCGCCTCTTGGCCCTTATCCTGTCCATTTCTCTCTTAGCTGTCTTTTAAAAAAATTCTTGCTCAATTTTTGTCTTTCCGTGGATACGCTGCTTTCTCAGTACTGATGGAGCCTGGGTCATGCCCTGCCAAATTCTGTAATGCTCCACTGACCAAAAGCGGGCAGCCCTTTGCGTTATAGTTTGATTCTGCCCCAGAATGGCCTGATAGCCGTCCAAGCTCTGCAATCACTGCAAGGTTTTCCCCAAGTTTAGCCCACATGAAATTCTTTGTCAAAAAAAAAATATATGTAATTTTTCTCAAGCTAAATCGAGTTTAGTAGTACACTTGAATTTAAATCAGTTATTTGGTGGTGCAAGCCAATTTTGAAATTGCAGAACTCTTTTTTGCAGTTCAGATTATGCCAGGATATCCATGGTGGACAGTAGCTAACATCCAGGTCACATAGTGGTCTCATATGTTCACAGTTTAGCATGCACTATCTTGACAAGACGAGTGTTGTCAGGCCTCACCTTCCGGACTTGCCGACCGATTACATTTTGATGAGCTGTCAGATACGTGGGACCTTCACGCTGTCATGCCAGGCCCATTCGCCTAGTGTGCGACCTCTGCCCTAACTGCTTCACACAAAGCTCTGTGGAGTCAAGCGCTGCACCAGGCCAGGAGGGCACTGGTTGTAGTTTAGGGTGCTGCACGACCTACTTTGGTGCAGTTTGTCCGCCAGCATATTCAAGGGGTATATGTAATCAGTACAGAACCCATCCCCTGGGGTTAGTGCTAGCAAATCTGGGCTACGGCCAGTCACATGTAGGTCGGCAGCCTGTCTGTTAGAGTGTGTGTGTGTGTGTGTGTGTGTGTGTGTGTCAACCCTGTTTGGATGAATGACCTGCAGTATGGTATAGCAACAATCACAATGGGATTAAAGGTTGAGTGACAATAGCATAGCCTGTGTCATTGCTGGGATCAACAATTTACAGCCCTTTGTAATCCACATATGTTTTTCTGTCAGCATAGGTAAGTTAGAAACATTTCTCAAGGAGACAAGAGGCACACTGTTTTTTACAATTTGCTTTGTGCTTGAGAGCTATTATAAATTTTATTCATTTATTTCTCTGTGCTTATGAATGGGTATGTCCTCTGAGTATTGAGTAATATCCCTGTGATCTATATCATAGTAGTGATCACCCTAACATAGTATTATTTTTAAGTCAGTTTATTCAAGGCCATCATCCTGTACCTTAGTATGTGTGTATACACACATGCTCATAAGGACACCCTAAACTGTGTGATGCTGACCTTGAGATAAAGGCCCTATTATTGGGCAGTTTGTTTTCCATTTTCATTTCAATTTCCAGGAATTAATTCTGCTGGAGATTACGTGCAATACACTTGCTCTCTCTCACACACAAACACACATGCAGTGCTATCAGTGTCCCAGTGAAGGCTTAAACTGCTTGGTGGGGATTTTTTTTCAGTTTATCGCTTTTCTCATCACAAAGAGACGCACACAAATCATATGCCAGCGTATCAAGAGATTATAATAGGCAGTAGGGTTTATTAGTGGCTTCCGCTTCCATCTGTTCAGGTTGTTGTTTCATCGCAGTACCTGATCTGTCTTGCTAATTTGCTTTCACTGACCTTGTGTGGCCTCCAGTCAATACAGCATACGAATATTGATCACCTTGTGCTGTATCCCACATATTAACACTGTTGCATTTTCATGGAATATGGTTTGGTGGCATATTTCTTTGAACTTTAACTTAATCAAGCAATGAAAAGTGGTTGAACATTTTTGTGTTTTTTCTTTTCTTTTTTTTTATTAGTACCTATTTTGCTTTTATTTTAAGACATGAGTCTTTTACTGTTTTTATTTTTGACTTTTCTGTCTACTTTTAATCACTCTTTTCTTTCTACTTGTCCTTCTCCTCATTTGCTTTGTTACTTTTAACACTGCTTTTGTTCTTGTCCTGTTTCCTGGATGTCTTATTTCTCCGTTTTGCTCTTGCTCTCACTCTCCTACTCTAAATGAATACAGTTTACAGTGTTTTTCACTACTGGTATTTGCAGGCTTGTCTCACGTTAATTGTGTTTGCTCATTCATTTTATGCTCTATATGTGTCAGTGACATTGTGGGTGCGCTCTCAAGCGAGGGCAATATCAGGTCATAGCAACTGAAGGCACAGAGTAAAAGATGGGCTTTTTTTTATGATCCAGTGTTTTTCAGCATTTGAGCTTTGCTAACAGCCATTGTCTCCAGACTAATGGGCTTCATTATGGTTAGCTGTGTTCGTACTGGCTGCCAGAGCAGGGATTAGCCCTAGTGCTGTGTTAGCTGGAAGCAGAAGAGAAGATATTGTTAGGTTAACGCTGGTAACCCAATCAACGTGAGCCAAGATAGCTATAGGATAGATAGCAGGAGATGCTTCATGCACATTTGGATAAGACTGTTGAACCTTTTTCATTTCATTTTACCAGTTAAAGCCATATTCACTCAGAATAGAATTTTTAATTAAGTGTTAATTATAAATACTGATATTCAGTATTAAACTCGACTTAGTATAATGTGCCAAGCGTGAGCTAAAATGCCCTTGGTTCCCCATGTTTTCCTCACCATATGCTAATGCTCTCCATGGCCCGCCTTGGCCACGTCATTAGTCAGCTGGCCCCATTAGGATTCATAGAGCATCCCTGTATGCGCGTTCATCACAATGTTGCCTTGCCAACTGCCAGGTGAAGGAAATTGATTTCTCTGAGCAATGTGAAGGTAAAAAACATACTAATTCACCACAGAGAGATGAGCTTAATATCCTATAACATTTTGCTTCCAAAGACCCTGAGATCCACCTACCTCTCCTCCATTACTTAGGTCAAAACAGAATCCCTAACTTGTAAGATGTTATTGTGAAACATTACATTCTCCTGTTTTGGATTTTGAATTACTTGTTGTTCATTAAATTGCTTTGGTTTTGAAATCAAATTTGAGCTATACCAGGAATTATGCACTTTATTTATAGCATATAACATAATCAAAGTCTCATAGTTTGCCTTTAAATGTACATATCTCTCTAGATGATCGCAATAAATCCCTACTGGCATTTAATGTGGTCTTGAACCACTATGCCATCATCTGAGTCATACTTTATTAAAATTTCGTCTTCAGTTACAAAGTAGCTACATTTGTTTTTCTGCCCCTCTTCTTAAAATCGTAGCTGCTGCCGTCTTTGATGTTGATCTACGACACAAGGATGTGTGTAGCGCTCTGTCTAAGGGAGAATTACAGGCAGTTTATGTTCACCATTGTCATCGTAATGCACAGCATCATGCCCCAAAACAAAATCACCACTGCCACCGTCTCATTTTTCTGCCAGTTCTTGGACTCTTACGCGTGCAGTGTAGTTGGCAGGGTCAGGGTGGAGGCACAAGTGTGCTAACGGGTCAGTCTCTGTAGGTGTCTTCATGATACATCAACGCAGAAGCACAGGTAGCCCTTCATGGTGCCGAGGGAATTTTGATGCAAGACTCGGGTAAGATCAGTTCTGCAGAAAACTTAGGAAAAACTTCCACGGTCACTCTTTTTGACTTCCTGTTTCAGTGGTGAAGCAGTGGTTTTTCTGAGCACTAGGAACAGCACGTATCATTTGCAAGACGGCTGCAGTGTGCTTCAAGCGGATGATGTGGACACGGTGCCGTGATGACCATAACAGTGGTTTTATTCTTACTGAAGGCTGTTACAGCACAGACCCAGTGATGGCAAAAAAAACGAAGCAAGTTTTCATTTATGCAGCAGATAAAAGGGGTCCATGTTGAGGCCAGTATTCCTTTTCCCCCCAATAGTTTTCCAGTTCTGTGTTTGTGTTTACAAACCTTTTCATTTTGCCCCATACCAGATATCTTGGTACAGACTACACATGATATTGAAGGCTGCTTTTCAGTGGCTTTCCAGCAATGGAAAGCAGATGATAGGTAGGTAGGGAGTAAACAGTCTGTTTCTAATATGCGTCCAATTTGGATTTCATTACTGATAGTTGCCATTCTACTTTATCTGTGTTCAATGAACCCTGATCTCTCATGTGAACCTAATGAAAATCACACACTTTATATATTTAAGTATACTTTAATGAGCTCTGAGGTCATTGTTTTGAGGGAGTCATTTTACTTGTAGAAAAGAAAAGTGGTATGTTAGTGTGTGTGTGTGTGTGTGTGTGTGTGTGTGTGTACAGGAGATGATTTTTGTGTGTTGTCTTGAATGTTGACAACTCGCCACCGAGCCAAGTATTTTTTCCGTGGAGTATTCTGTCTCTCTGCCTTTTTTTTTTCTTTGCATTTTTTCCCTTGGTACGGAGGATTTGAGAAGCCAAGCTAAGTGTGTCTAATCTATGAGTGCACCCAGCACAGCATCAAATGTTTGGTGTACCTGCGGCATCCAACAATCCAATACTTAAGCAGCTGTTTGCCCAAGCAGGTTTGAGACGATGCTGGATGGGAAGGGCTGAAAATTGAGAAAGGGACACCTGAGTGGACGTTAACATTATTGCTAAATGACCGTGGAAGCATTAGAGAGAAAAAGTAATGTGTGGAAAAGCAAATATTTGGGATAAAAGAAAGAACAGTGGGGGGGAAAAATGGAATGGAATACTGTTTCAAGGAAAAACCACCTCCAGCACATACACACTGTGCAAATGCACTTGGTCCCATCTAAACTCCAGTTCCCGTGGCATTGCTTAAATTTGTTTTCTCTAGCAATGCAATGAGGGACTTCCCCCAGAGGTAAGCTGGGGTGGTAGTTGTGTTGGTGTGGGGTCTTTGCTATGAAAATAGGGAGGGAGGAAGCATCAGGCAGCACTTTCTAAATTGAAGTCAATAACACAACAGTCAGTTCTGTCAGAGCCGGATCCTCCCACACAGTCCACTTACAGCCAGTAAGTAGAGCTGAGGGTAGGATGTCAATTTGAGTGCTTGAAATTACCACAACCCATGGCAACATGTGTTTATATAGGTAAAAGCAAGTGAGGAAATATTGGCGTGCACGTCAGAAATTTGATGTCCAAGAAAACAAAATCTCAATCTCCCACTCAGGTTTGACAGTTTTTCAACAGTAATTGAATCTTAAGTAGCGTTGTGGTCTAGAGTAAGAAGAAAATCTATAGAACTTGGAAACATTGGGATAAATTAACAAGCTCAACCAAATGCTCGAGCCTTCTACACGCAAGCGATTTCACTCTGCATCTGGCCCTTGTACGAAATCTTGCTAATGCAGCCATATTTGAGACACATGCACTCGCAGCTTTATTTTGCCTTTAATCCCTTTTCACATGTTAGCAATTCTACATAGCTTTAGGGGATTAAAACGGGTATGGCTAGCTTTCCCTGAGCATGTGTAGGAAAGCGAAATGGGTGACTGGTAAATGGTAGACATCTGGCTGACACGACATGCCAGTGTGTCGATGCAAGTGTGCTAAGCTTACATGCTTATGAATCTGATGACGGCTACGTAATGTTACTGACATATTTGCACAGCATGGAACGAGCACGATTTGTTTCGGAGCTAGCACTTTTTGTTGACTTTTGCTGAGCTGAACGCTAAAAAAAGAGTCAGTTAACAGCAGTTTTAATGCCCTGTGTTCCCAGTAGTGTGCTGAAGTGCATATGCGTGTTTTGCAGGCCAATTTTCAGTTTCTGGTATGTCAGAATTTTAAGTGCCTGCATATAAATACTGTTTGTTTGGGGTTTTTTTTTATTTTATTTTATCCTTGTGTGAGAGAATGTGTTGTTAGCTAAAGGTTATCCGTGTGGTGGATTCTGCCTCAAACACAATCACATACAGTGATGCAATGAGATGTTTAAATTTTGCATGGTAGCAGGGGAATAGGCTTACTGAAGAGTGAAGCTTTTCTTTAACCACAGGGATTTTGACTTTTTAAGCATGCTGAGAATTGCCTTTGCATGTTACCATTGCACATGTAAAGCTGTCATGCTTACTATGTCATACTAGCGTGCATCCCATTATCTCGTGCTTCTTGTTGTTCTTGGGTTGTTTTTTTTTTAAAAAAAAAACCCATCCAGATATATTATAGATCCATGTTGTATACGGGCCACTGCCTACTAGTCTGCTTACCAGCTTGCTTTCTGTCTGCTCTGTCAGGCTTTTGACTGATAGCATCAGTCTAGGTCACTTACACCCCAGTTGTGTTTATTGGTGTGTGGCCCTGTTATTTTATTTTATTTTTTCCCCCTCCCCATAATGACCTCCCCAACACACACCCCCACACACGTTCATGCTCACTCTCTCGCACTAACATAGAGGACTGGTTTGACACATGGATGAACAGTGGTAATTTCCCAAGGCAGACATTGATTTAACTTTAATTTTCCTCTCTCTCTTTGTTTGACATCTTGCTGAAAGTTATCATTTTGAATTGAAATAATTTACCTTTTCCCAAGCAGGCCATTTTCTATTATTTTAATTTACTGTATAATTTTAATAAATGAAAGATCTGAATTTCATATAGTGATAAGGGCAAAAACAAATTGTAGTGATTAGAAGTGCTATAGGGGTTCTCAGTAAGTTTCTACTTTTGAGATGCATAATGTAATTATCCATAAAGGAACACATGTACATGCCGCTGACCTCTCTTACATCTAACTGGCTGTAAAATGTTAACTCAGATGTATGTGTGTAAGTTTTAAACGAGGTGCCTGCAGATGTTTTTTTTTCACACATGGCTTTGCTCTAGTTTCCTGACACTTTTCTGCCATCCATTAGTTTGTTGCTCAGTCAAGTCGAAGTCAAAGTGAACTTTATTGTCATCTCTGCAATGTACAGTACAGTATATAGAGAGACGAGACGACGAGGCTCCAGTTCCATTCAGTGCAAAAAAACAACAATAAATATAAGAAGAGAATAAATATACACTTAAGACTAAGGTAAAAGGATCAATAACAATTTAAAATTTACAATTTACAGGTTGAATGATTTAAAGTGACCTTGAAGTGATTTAAAGTGACCAGGAAACGTAGCAGCTTGTAAACATGAGCAGGATTCTTGAGAGTAGGGCTGTCCATAGAGCAGCATCTGCGTTACAAAGGCAGTGGTATGTGGAGTGCAATAGAGTCAGTTAGTTAATGGTTTGTGTGGGTGTGTGTGGTGGGGGGGAGTGGGAGAGCCGGTAGTGAGTTCAAGAGTCTGATGGCTTGTGGGGAAAAAGCTATCTCGCAGTCTGGAGGATCGGGCCCCCGATGCTGCGATAGCGTCTGCTGGATGGAAGGAGAGAAAAAAGTCCATGAAAAAAAACCCTTTATCCAGGCAGTTCTCCCCTCTGGTTGGAAAGTTCACGTGTTGATGGAATTTGGAGAGAACTGTCTTGAGATTTGCATGGTTGAAGTCGCCGGCTACAACAAAAAAAACCTTCCGGGTGCGCAGTCTAGAGCATTGTTAGCTAATGGTAACATGACACTTTACTTTACATCAGCTTTACTCAGGAATAAATTACCGAGTAAATAAAACGAATAAAGCCACTGAGATGCCAAAGTCCTAATTTTCTTAGGAGAAAATATTTGATCTCACCCCCCCCCCCC
>VUQG01024815.1:55625-67293 GCA_015106755.1 Etia nguti | reverse complement strand
GAAAGTAAAAAAAAAAAAAAAAAAAAAAGGTAAGTGATGATTGGACAAAAGTCACAGCAAAAAAATGATGTCAAACTGAAAGTTTGCAGGTTCGAGGCTTACTTTACATATTAAGAATCAGGGGCAGAAGCTGACTTGCCTTTCTGTGGATATAGTTGCTTTAATAAACCAGTATGCAGTGTGTTCAGGAGCGCAGGCGGTGAGTAGTCGTAACAGGTCCAAACTCAAATTGGTGATTTAAAAAAAAAAAATACAATGTTGTCCAAGAATCGGTGCTTTTCCAAGTGTGGCCCAAATATTTACTATGTGTGTTTGCTCAATATGAGTAAAATTACTAGCATGAGACAATCTAACCTTCCATTTAGCTGATCTGTTTCTGAGTATTAGGTAACTAAAGGTGGATCTGCTAATGAAGTCCAGGTGCAAGGGTGGCTTTTATCTCATTTATTTGATACACGCTGATTAGATAAACTCCTGCGTGCAGGGTACTAGTCAGACTGGTCAAACCGCGCAGCTGAAGATGGAAAATTGAGAACAAATTATATTTGCCAATGAATCATCGTTTGCAGGCCAGCAACAGACTAACTGCATGGCTCATAAGTAAGCATGACTTGATTCAATCTGTCCCACCCCCTCCATCTTGCGCTCACACACAATCACACACCAACACCCACCTCAATTCCCCATCTAATTTGTTTGATCGTCACTTGCCATTTATGTGATTGAATATGCGGCGAGGTTGAATTGGATTGCCAAAACTGACGGATGATTATGCAATGATTTGTCTCAAGAGGTGCTCTCTTTTATGCTGCTGAATGGGGTCATATCATTTCCTGTTTCATATATGTGATCTCTGGCTACCTGTTGCCATGAAAGATTCATTTTAACTGGCTTTAATGTGATCTCTAATAGTTGCCGCACTGCAGTCTTGTGTATAATTTTCCACTTAAACCTGACTGTGCTTTTATGCCACCCCTTTGGAAGTGACATGTGAATCTAGAATAAACGTGTTCAGAGCAGGAACGTCTTCCTTCTGCCCAACTCCTGGTGGCCTCCAACCTGTGATGTCGACTCTTTAATGCAACACTAGTTTATAGCAAACAGGAGTACCTCTTCAGCAGCTCATCGCTACCACTCTTCTCGCACTCAAACTTCAACCTCTGCCTAACAACTCTCCAACCAGCCCCGCAACTAGGCACTGCCTCTCGATTTGACAAGCGCACAGAAATTGACAAAAAGCCATGTTGAAAAATCCTCTGTCGGCGCTTTTCCTCCCCTTTTTCTCACTCTCGTTCTTATACTCTGTCAGCACAAGCATGGTCTGGGAGGACAGAAATGGCTTTTTGAGTGACACAGGCTGGCTATGCCATTTGCCTTGTCAACTAGTGAAAGAGGATAGAAAAAGAGGTAGAGACAAATGATGATGGCCTGGCCGTGATTGTCCCGTGCACCATCTCGCTGTCACTTGCCATCTCTTCCCCCCTGAGGTCACTGAGCCATAATAACGTCGCCACTATGCCGGTAGGTGTAGAAGTATTTGTCTCAGTGCCTTGGAATTTTTTTTTTGTTGTTGTTGTTTTTTTTTCCTCCCTTCTTCACCCGCAATATAACTTTGTCTTAAAGATTTTTTGTCAGTACACTGAAAACTTTTTCAGTTATTACTTGGAAATTATATCTCTCTTGAAGTGAGAGGAAATTCAAGTAGGTACTGTGGGCCAGTCATAAATAATGAACCAAACCGCCTCACAATTTCTTTCCGGTGATCACCGTGTCTAAGTGTTGCTTAGTCTCGTGGGGATGTTGCTATTGCTGTCAGTCTGCACTCTTTTTCTGTCTTCCATCTAGCCTCCGTTCATCTGTTCTGTAAGGCTGTCATCGTCTACAACTGGCAGTGCTTTAAGATGTCCAGTAACACCACTGTTTTCCTGACGGATCACTATCATTGCACTCAGTTGTAGTTGGGTCACTGCAGCCACAGAATCATAAATATTTAAAATTCCATTATGAAATCTTAAATTGATTCATAAAGCTGCTGCAAGTGGAGTGAAGAAACAGCTGCTCGTGTGATGGATATTACTGCAGAGTATCACTGTAGAGATGTTTCATAAGTCATTGTCTTTTACTTTTACATGTGTGTCATCGCCCATAGTGATAAGCCGCATTGGGTGGAAATAGTAAATGGGATTGATTGAGTGTTGTTAATGAGTCATCTACCCCATAGAGTACATCACGCTTATAAATCGAGCCAGTGCTGAGGCTTTTTCTTTGGTAGGGGGAGGGGTTCTTCCCCCATGAGAATGTATCCACTGGTGACCACACTGGGGAAAAAAAAAACATAGAATTTTGTAATGTAGTGGAGGAAAAAGAGTATTTGTATCAATTGTAAAGTGAGCCGCAATTTGTGTGTGTTTGTTTGAAAGCTGAAAAAGAAAAGAAAAACCTCCATGTGATTAAATTACAGTTGCATTAAATCATTTTTTATGATTTATTATATTATACAATGAACTGCACTGGTCAGCTGAACAATATGAGCCATGACTTTAGCATTTACCTTACATTCTCCTTGTTATTGTTATAGGTGTTTTGAACCTCCTATATTTCTTTGTTGCTGTACTGTTCATTGCTCATTGATTGCAGAATAGTGGCTTTACTTCATTGGTTATGCAGTCAAAGGTGTACGTGTGAATGGATCTGCAAGGAAAAACCACGCTGTCATTTTCCGAGGTAATGTGGCTTAATGTGGTCTCCAATCATTTCGACCACCCCTGAATGTGCTCAATGTGGCTTGACTGCTCCCGCCAAGCTTTTCACTGCTTTAGGCAGCAACTTGAAGATTTGAACTGCTGTGGGTTTCCTGTACCCTTGGGTCTTGACAAGCTGAGCATCTCAACACAGAGCACAGTGTAGCTCTGGGAACTAAGTGAAAAATGCTTAAAAACAAAAGGACAATATCCAATGTTGGCAGCGAGGCTCTTTTTTTTTTTTTGTAAAACCCCTTTATATCTATTCACAGCTATGGTGGCTACATCATGGTGTTATATTGACAGAAAAGAAAATTGTTGTAAACTAATGATTTTCACAGATGTGTGTGTGCTTTTAAAAACCACTCAATAACTTAGAGCTCAGTTCAATTTGTTTCCCCACCTGTACCCTCACAACACCCAGTTAAGGGGAATTATATGATATTAGTAATATTACAAATGTAGCTCAATATTCATCGACCAGAATGCCATGTCCCCCCTTCCTTAAAAATGAGATGGATTGTAGTTATTGCTGTTATTGATTTTAATAACCAGGCTGTTAGGGCCAGTGTGGAGCCTTGGTCTTTCTCAGCTATGTCTTGTGCTATGCAAGGACTGTGCTGTTCCTTCATCTGGATAACAAAGAATCTATAAACTAATTTAGCTACAGGTTTAGCATGATTAGTTTTCCTGACTCTCGCAGTGTTACCTTTTTATCTTCAAGCCCTCTTTGAAGCTGTCGCTTTGATCATATATACTTTGTTACCCCCTTTTTCCCATTACACACAATTCAAAAAAAGCTCTCTCATTCAAAAATAAATGAATTTCAAAGCAATTTTTTTGTTTTGTTTTAAGTAATACAATATTCATTTGGACTGTCACTGTTCCAGATTGTGGCTTTTGAAAGATTTGTTTGTTACTCAAGGGATCAACCATCCTGACAACATTACTGATCTATCAGACCAGATTTAGCAAGCTACACTAATGCTGCCTCTTCTTTGGTCATTATTACTCTGGCAAAGGTTTTATGATGCACAATATTGCTGAGCCTTTCACTGTGTTGGGACCACGGGTTCTGTGATGTGTAACCGTTGCACATGTATTAGCTTTGAGGTGGAATCCAAGAAAAACCATCACATCATGAAGGCCTGCAGGTTCCAACCAGACTGCATTTAAATTTCATGCAGTTTACGAAAACCTTTTCATGAATCTGATTAATGTTACAAAAGGCACTGTTCAGTCATACATTCACTAAATTCAGTGGTCAGATCTACTACTTGTTGAAGGACTCTTTATGACACAGTAGGTGCCACCATGACAGAATGATGCAAGTCATTCTTTGGTGTCTCATGTGAAGTTGCTGACAAAATGACGCATTTGTTTTTGATAATACTTCACTTAAAATGCTACGTGTAGCCAGCAATACACAGTATGATAGTCTACAGTAGATTGTTTTGGAGGACAGCGGCCAATTCCGCCCTGATCGATTCCTTGTTGACCTTTGATTTCTTTCTCTCAGTCTTTACTCTGACACATTTTCTATGAACTCTTAGTTTTTCAAAGCCGTTCTCTAAAAAGAAAAGCTGTTCTTCTTATATTTTAACTTTCTCAGTGCAGCCAGTCACTTAGACTGTGAACAGAACTCTGGCTTTAATCCTTTCTTTCCACTTTCTTTTTCCTTTCAAGATGCAGGACAGACAGAATCATCTGCATCTAAACTGGGGTATAGCAGACAACAAAGGCATTAACGCAGTCTATATGCATTGTTTGTGAAATTCATGCAAAGGCAGAATAGCTCTGACAGTTTGGGGCACTGACATTGGACCTCTGGGAGGATCCTGTATTGTTGGGTGCCAGGACATTAACAGTTTGCTGTGGTGAAGTCCACTGTGGGTCAGGCTTGTTCCAGCATGTATGCTCAGTTGGATTGGGATCTGGGGATTGTAGAGGGTAGATGTTTCTGAGCAGTTTTTGGCGTATGACGGGGCACGTTGTCCATCTGGGGGAGGCTGTCACTGCCTGTGTTTGGAGAAGTGTGGAACATGTTAAAGTAAGATTCACATTAAAGTTGGATCAAGGTTTACCTGTAGGACATTGCATTTTGATTAAATTATCAATGTTTAACATGTCATCTGTCAGTGGTTTTAATATTGTGGCTAATCAAATGATTTCCTACCGCTTATTCGTATCTAGGTGGTAGGGGACAGGAGTCTAAGTTGAGATGCCACCAGCTCCAGCTCTTCAGGGCAAAGTGAGGCGAGCTGAGAGATATAATCGCTTCAACATACCCTGCGTCTGCTCCTTCGTCTCCTCCCACTTGGCTGTATCTACTATATTTCCATGAGGCTTTATAGTTACAATCCGGAACCACCTTATTAAATGGCTACTTATGAAATAGGTTAAATAACGGTTTTACTGTGTTCTTGTTTTTCTCCATTTTCAACAAACATTGGTCACATGGTGTGAAGAGACTTCGATCTGTGCTTGAAAGGCAAGTGGTGCCGGGGCTTAATAACAGACTCATAAAAAAATAACAGGTAACAGTTCTATGTTATCTTTTCTCCCATCTTTTTAACTTGAATTGTATTAGTATCATGCGGCTTACTATTCCCATGTTTCGGTTTCTCCTATTCATCTCTTTCCACCAGCTTTCCTTCATTCACCTCTATCATTAGAGTAGTGATGCATGGGAAATGTCAGTTATCTATTGATGAAAGGAAAACTCTTTAATTGGCATCGGGCAGGTTTAATGATGGGGGATCATGCTTGCTTGCTTGACTGTTAATGGCTCTGGCCATTTGAAAAACTGTTTGACTTTTCCCCAACCTCCTCACCGATAGACAGCAGCCTGCCACTGACAGTGATGCATGGGACCCCCTGAGTCACATTGATCACCCTTGGGAGAGTCAACACACTCACAAAGATGCACGCAAACACATTCCTGTCCAGCTGGTATGTTATAGCTCCGATGCAAGCAACACCAGTCGTTGCTGAAATAGGTCACAACTCCCATAGAACAAATGTTAACCTTTATTTCTACAGGATGCTGAGTTTGTACATTGACATTGTAAAGCAGCATAAAGCCCTTTTCTGACATGTACCTCACTTGTCTGTTAAAATGACAGCATTCTTCTATGTTAATGACTTCATGCTTTTATTCAGATAGACGCAGTAGATGAGGAAGAGAGCCATGCAAAAATGTGCATTTCTCTCATACTTGCCTCTCTGTGAACCCTGTCTTCACAGTCCCAGTTCGCCCAAATGATAAAATCTCTGTCCAAGTCAGCCAAAAGGCTGCAAAGGTCCTCTGAAGTCTGCTGATGCCTGGACTTTTTTTTCTTGGTCTTTTCTTTCACCGGGGAGTCGTAATCGTGTCCTTTTATGCTTCAGAATCTGGCATCACAAGTTCACCCGCTTCTCCTCAGATTTGAAAGAGATTGACTGTTTGCTTCAGGAACAGGATGTCAGGCCAGGGTGAAGCACTCAAATCTGAAAGACCGGAGCGTACGCTAGTTGATTTCCTGTAGTGCCAGTAAAAGATTTGTTTTCCTCAAAGCAGCTATGTCTATAACTGTAGATGCTGGGCATGTAAGGAAGTAGAGTGAGTGAGTCCCAAAAGTCCTTCTGGCACCAAATTGTTTAGACAGCCAGATTGAGACTCACTTGAGCTCTGCAGTGAGCACTCTGGACAGCAATATCCTGCCAGGGTGAAGCCAATCCTCACCTTACACCATACAGCAAATTGACTGTTTCTTTCTTTCTTTTAACATGTCCACCTATTTGAAGTTCTTGCACAGAAACAAGTCATTTATAGCTGTGCAAACAAGCCCTTCCTTTTTTGATCCTTTTATATTGTAGATATGTATACATATTTAAGCAATTAATAATACAGAATCGTTTTTCTGTCATGCCCCTCTTACCCATTTATCCTGACCCTGTGATCTGATCATTATTGAACTAACCTAGTTTGGAATTTGTTGGTGCCAGAGCTTTAGCTGTACAGTCAATAACCCACAGCCAGAGGCATCCCACATCAGAAAATGTTTGTTGTTTTCAGGCTACCATTGTCTGTGTTACAGCCGTGGATATGTAAAAAAAAATATCATTAAATAATATACGGAGTAAATTTAGAAAAAATGTAGCCCATTTATATTTGCAGATATCAATAAAAGAACCGAAGTAACATCAATATGTTTCCGACATTTGATGGTTGGTGACCTATTTTACCCGCTCTTCCTCTTATTACATTTTTTTTATGAAGTGTGGACTACATATACATCATCACTTTGATCACTCACCTGTGTTTGAAATTGGCTGATGTTGTTCTTTCCATGTGAAGATTTCTTTTTTTTAATTATAGGCCCCCATTAACAAAGTATTTACATCTCTGCCTGATCTGTGCCATTAAGCAATCAATAGCGGTTTGTTTAATTCATTCATTTATTCTTGTCTGTCTCTCTTGCTCTCTCTCTCTCTGGCTGTCTTTTTTTTTAAAGGTGATCTATATTTATAGATTTCTCCTGGAACCAGTTAGCTTTTTCCTCTCCTGACTCAACCACAGTAACCCGCTAACATACATAACCTGTTTTAAACTCAGGGAACCCTTGTGTGCGCCAGTGGGTAGGTTTTAAACACTAAAAAGAGGTGTCTTTTCTTAAAATTGCCTCCTTTATCTTTAAAGAACTGTAGTAGGATTGCCTGCCAAAAATAAATAAATAAATCAAATTTTAAATTGAGGTTTTTGCAAATTCCCCTGTTTCCCAAGCCTGCTCTGTTACTGTTTCCCATTAACAGCAGTTATGGACCCGCCGTGTACCAACAGTAATGGACTAAGGAATAATTTTTCACAGGTTGACGGTGGCAACAACACTAGAGACATGATGCTAGCACATCCTAGCACGTTTACAGCTTATCTACACTAAAATACTAATCCCAGGTGTCTCATACTTACTTGCACATGCACATGTTAAAGTTCCCTTTTACATGCTGTTGCTTTAGTAAGTAATCACAACTATAAAACATATTACGTATAATTTAACCTAGTAGCAGTTTTTCATTATTTTTGGACAGCTGGGTTCACTTTGCAGTTTTGATAAATGACCTCCTCAAACTGTATACCTTTATGAAACTTTAATTGAGGTGTAAATCTGAACAAATTTCAGTCTGTATGTCTGGGTTGGGCGTGCACATGTGCCATATAAGCTCCTTGTGCCCTCTTAGAAAAATGATCAATATAAGCGGGAATGCGGGGGGAATTATTGAGAGATGATGGACTTTGGTTGGACTGGGGTGCTCATACCCAGAAATGGAGTCTTCACGCAAGAGTGGGCTCAGAGCACTGAAGCTGACCAATTCAAAGCTTGGCTTTTTCTCCTTAAATCCTCATGTGCCCATGAAAAGGACAGTTTGTCCTTTTCATGTGACATTCATGACTCTGAATTAAGTGTCTGAAGGCTGCGATTTCTTTTAAGTGAATAGGGAAGGTTTGGAATATGAAATAAGGTATAGGGATTATCTGATTACTCCTTTCCCCCCTGCCCACTTTGCACCTCAATGTAGGGCTTAGGACCACTCATTGCTCTAAGAAGGTTTGATGTTTTTGCCCCTGCACATAAAGGAGAACACACATACGTGCGCATTACACACCTCCGCATCACTTCTTCAATCTTCACCAAGGCTCAGTTTGATAGATGGCTTATTCTGCTGGATGAGCAAAGGGTATGTGGGAGTGACTTAAGTGTTCCTTTTTGTTTCTAACACAGATTCTATCCATTTGCTTGTCTCATTTTTTTCTGAGTCAAGGTCACGAGGGACATTAAAAGATATGTGGACAAAAAGTGATGCTATTAATCAACGTTACAGTAGCATTGCTACTTAAGAACTATTGATTGTTTTGTTTGTTTGTTTGTTTGTTTGTTTTCCTTCTTTTTTCCCCCCCTGAATATATTTTACAGATACAGACACTCAGACTTGAGAGTCTGCAGCTAAGTGGTAGAGTACTTCCACTATAAAAGCAACCACCTTCTAGTGGCTTAATGAAAATAAAGGAAGACATTCCTAAATGTCTGCCAGTTTGTTTTTTCGGTGTTCTGTGCATTACAGAGCCCTCTTTGATAAGCAGGTACACAGACTTTGTCTCTCGTTTTCCTCTCTGGCAGCCACTCATGCATAGCAGCGGCGGCCTAGAGTACACTCTGAACATACACTATATTTGTTACTGACAAAGCTTCGGGCTTTAAACTTTTATGACCAAAACTGGTAATTTCACTCATAAATTTAAATCTCTATGGTGATAACTGTGATCTCGGTAATTGGATCATGCACTAAAACTGAGATGTAAGTTGTGACGGAACTGCTGTCAGTGATGATTGAAAGCTCTGACTAGTAGATTATTCTCTTGTGTGCCTTGCATAAATGCCTACAGGAAGCTGTTTTGGATGCATAGCACATAATGCACTGCTAAAACGAGCTTTTTACGCCCCACGTTCGACCTCATGGGCTCTCAAACGGCTCACAGAGAAATGGGCACACCCTTTTCTCTGTACCTTTTGCTTATTTAGCCAGTGGCGTTTTTCCCTCCAGGTGTTTAAAACATCTTTTGTTTGGATCCCTTTGCATGCCAGGTTTTAAATTGCCAGCCCACTGTATTCCTTCATTTTCTTTTTAGTGTGGGTTTGGCCCTGACATGATGTGTCACCAACTGCGGTTTGGTTTTGTTTTTTTTTTTTGTCTTTTTTTCTCCTCACTTTCAAACAGCTAAGTGAATTCAATCTTCTGCAGTTTTAAAACATGCCCTTGGGCCATGGTTTCACTTCAGTTGTACCAAATGGCTTTGTGTTTTGTACTGGTCAATGAGTGCGCATGTGTATTTACTTGCACGCACGCACGCACACACACACACGCTTAGCTTTGTGGGTATGCGTATTTTGCCTTTTCTCTTTTCTGTCCACTGTGTCGACACAATCCCAGCGTTTATGAGATTACCAGAGCCCATTTGTGTTCCGACGGGAGCCATCTTGGCTCAGATGAGGCCTCCGCTGGGAACCATCTGGGCTCTACTCAAAGCAGTTTCCACTCCGCCTCCCCTGTCCTCTCCACATTGTGACCAAAGCTATTTACTTTAAAGGAAAGAAGAACTTTGAATTCTGTCTGTGTCTTTGTAAAACTCTTGATGCTTTAGATCAAGCTCCAAAGCTCGTGAGTGGCACTGTTCCTCCACACAAAATACAGATAATGAAATATGTTGGTCGCAGGAATCATTACGTGATCATTTCTATAAAATGTATCAACTTCATGTAAATAATAAATTATTCTATAAATTGACAAAAACATCAAAAAGTCCTCTGACAAGTTGATAGATTTCAAAACAGTCTTCTAAGATATTTGATCCTCACTAATGGTAAGTGAGGCTGTAAGTAACTTTAAAGGCATTTCAGGAAAAGGTGAATAACAGATGAGAGTATTATTATAAAAAAATAACAATCTAAAGCAGAATGCGAAGACAAGGTGGCGATAGATTCTCATAATTGGCAGTGACTGTTCAGTGGATAAAGGAGCTGTTATTGTTCCATTTTTCTGCTCTGTAGTGCCACATATTGCGCTAACGTTAGCATTAGGCTTCAATCCTGCCATTGATTTTAAGCCTCTTTTATCTCTGCCCCCCTGCCTGGTGAAATGTCAGTTCAGTTTTCCATATGCTTTCAAGTTTTTGTGGTCACTCAATATGCGCATTTGCTGTTTATTTTGACTTCAGTCAGGGAATAACATTCTTAATAATCATTTTCTATTGACTGACTAATTAAAGTTGAACTGTCCGGTCATAGTCCTTTTGATTATGACAGGCTGGCATGTGTGATTGTAGCCCGCTGTCTTTGCTGGTGCTTTCCATTCAGCTCATGGATCCTGTAATATTACTGACATTTCTCAGTAGGTCTGTTTGGTGGTTATTAATGCTGTGTGCTGTTACAGCATCCCTGTAGGCAAAGACGAGAGTCATCTTGTCGTCATCAGCTCAGGCAGGCTCATTTTCTTTGCATAAGGTTGGCAGTATGTGGTAAATGAAGTTTCCCATGTAAGTGGTCCAGAAAAAGCACACAGACAAATTTGTTGTTGTGACTGAAAAAGTGTTTTCTTAGTATCACTTTTTTTTCTTTTTTTTTCTTTTTCTTTTTTTAACATCAGTTCTCGTTACAGATGGTTGATCCGACTTACTCGACTGTGTATTTTCTCCTCACGTTGATGATATTCATCACATTTATCTAGTTTCTACACAGCCTGAAGAATTATATTTTCCTCCAAAATATGATAATTAGAGAATAATTGTGGATTTTGATTCTCTAAGGCAATGGAACATTCCAGTGTATAATTCCCCCCCTGTGGAAATATTATTCTATCTCTTAGTGTGCCTGTCTTTATAGCTCAGATGGAGATATTTTTTCATAACTGAATGTTTGCTAGAAATCTCCTGCCAAGTAAAGGACCGGTCAGAGTTAAAGAAAAATGAGTAGCCAAAAGGCTTTCATTCATTCTGTTGAGCACACTAGAGTTGCTCTCGTATCTCCTAGTTTGTGTTTGTCCCCCCCCCCCACAGCGAGCATAAACACTTTTTGCTTTGGAGCTTTGCGTGCTTCGATCATAACTTCTAGACAACTTCTAGTCGAGTTTCTGTTTTTCCTTCAAATTGGATTTTTTCCCAGCTATGAGTGTTGCTTTTAGTTGTCAGCATTGTTTTATTTTTGTTTTTGCATTTGCTGCGTTAATGGAAGCTGGTAACAGTTAAGTTGGCTCTTTTCTTCCAGCACTCGCCCACTTCCCCATTTGACATTTGGATGCTCAGAGGACCGGTGCTGCTCTTATAGCCTAGTTATGTAACTGCTTCTCCACTTAGAGTAAAAAAAAAAAAAAAGGAAAAAAAGGGGGGGAAGTGA
>VUQG01024815.1:40634-53922 GCA_015106755.1 Etia nguti | reverse complement strand
CAAGAGCTCTACTGCACAACCTACAAAACAATGACTAGAGTCCCAAATGGCATTAAACTGGCCCTCACAAAGCTTTCAAATGTTAATTGCACAGTAAACTTGATTTAACCAAAGCTAGCTATCTTTAGGTTCAATATTGCTGATGGACATAAATCTCAAGATGCCATCTGGCATAGCAGCAGCATCGGGTACCGCATCACTGCTTACTTTACTGGCTTTCCCATCTCTGATCCATAGTATCTTAGGTCTGCCTGCCTGTGGCCATACTGTATTGTGTCCATGTGTGGGCTGTTTCTTCCATCGCAGACCCAGCAGCTCTTTTTTTTCCCGCCTTCAACATCAGTGCCAGTAATACATTTATTAGTAGAGTGTAAGGTGCTGTCTGGAGAAATGATAATCCTTCAGAAGTGAGTGGAGAAAAATAAAAAGCTTTTTGTTCAAATAATGCTGAGAAATGGTACCAAGTCACCCCAGTGGCAATATAAATGTGACTAAAGTGCATTAATAAGATGCAGTGCTAAAAGTTAAAGTTACAGTATTCTGAAAATACTCCATCTGCTTTTGCAAATAGCCACACATTTGCAGTTATCATTGAAGCTGTCTTTTCTCAGTGGGAAATCTGTGATGGATAGAGGCCTCTCTCAAAGTGATCCTGATCTCGCCCTGCATTTTCATTATGGCTCCGCGACTCACCCCTGGCCGATGCGCGAGGTGCCCAGCCAGCTGTCATCATTGTCCTCTTTCTCTCCATCTGTGTAACTTATTTCTTTTGCTCATGCCTCTCCTCCTCGCTCTCTTCCACTTACGTCCACCTATTTGGGTCCTTGAGGAGACACAAATGCATCTTCTCCCCATATAAATGTGATGTAGTGCCGGAGCCAAGAAGGGGCTGTGTTCTTTTTCCCCTCCTCTGAATCTATCATGTTCACAGTGAGTGTGTTCCTACTCTTGCGTCTTTCCTGCTCTCAGCTCTCCTCTTTTTCTTCCAATTACTCTGTGTCTAGGTCTTCCATTTCTCACAACTCTGAATAGAGTGGTGCGCAGGTGAACCTTTTGTCTGGCATTTGGAAAAAAAAAAAAAAAGGAAAAACATCTTGCCAGTGATGTGAGCACACAGACGCTGCCATGTTAAATCTAACTGCAGCATGAAGGCGCATTCCTGACACCTCCGATAACAATTTCACTACCGGTTTCCAAACCCCCTTGCAGTGTTGAGACAGATTGACTTTCACCACAAGGTTTTGACTTGAGCTAACCTGAGTGCGGACAGGGCCGTGAGGAAAGGCAACAGAATGGGGCCTGAATTGACCAGACAGACGGTGATTATGTTTGATGTTAGTTTGCCAAAGGCACCGGTGGACAAATCAACCACAGCCTGATTTGTTTGTGCATGTGTGTAGTGGAAAGTGTGTTGTGTTAGCAGGGCACAGGGCAGTTAGTTGTATTTGTGTGTGAATGCATACTATGCAACTTGGAGGCAGATAAGGTGGGACTTGGTGTTCTAATTAACCCATAGAGACCATCTTGAGGGAAAAAAGCTAAGAGCATGCATTTTTTTTTCCCCCGCCTTTCTTTCTCTTTTGAAGTTAAGGTTGTTGGTCTTTGTTTGTAGGCTGAGGCTTGGTAGGGTAGCTTGTATCCCTTCCCATCGCCCTCCCTCTTTTCTCATTGCCCTCTCTTTATTGTCCCTACGGCTGTGGATATGGAAGACATCATTGGTACTGCTGCGTCAGGCGTCTCTCTGAGAAAACAAGGTTGTCGTAATGAAGAGGGTCCCATGTGTGCGTGTATGCATGCACACACTCATTAAGAAAAGCGTTGGTGGTCCATCAGGACATCAAGGGGGAGGGACTGAAGCTTGCTGCAGTAGCATCCTGAACCAAAACTGCTTAGTTCGAGTGACTTAAGCGAATATGAGATTTTGCTACAATGAGGCCAATGGGACAAAGTGATTGTCTTCTAAATGAAGCCTTCCAAAGGGTTTGGAGAAGACCCTTTTTCTCAGAGCTCAGCGTATTTTGATCTTGCACGTCAGCATCTCTTGGAACAATATTTGGAGCAGTCCTGGGAGCAAATCCATCTCACGCAACATGCAGGAGGCTTAAGTTGTAGACCTGGACCTTCTCCAAAGCCTGTTTCCCCATTACATTTATTTGTGCCTCGGCTATTGTTTACATAAATCTCTAAAGTGTGTCCCCCTGTAAGAATTATCATCATGCTATCAGCACTAACATTCACATAATTCAGTGAAAAAGACGGACCCAGGGACACAGTATAAACTTATCTTGTGGTGTTTTAACAACGATTTGATTGCTGCCAAGCCATGGTTATGCCCCCTTCTTAAATCTCCTCCATGGTTTAACAAAGTATTCTGGTGTATATTCAAATTCTCCTTTGGTTATAAAAACAAACTCTCCTGTAGCACTCATCTGTGTAAACAAGACTCATTGCAAATAGTGCATTTTGTCATAGTAATAAGATAGATCTCTTTGCAGCTAGTCATATTATGTTCCACTATCATCTTTCTGCAGCTCAGAGAAATGAATTGTACAAAATGGTAGTTTGGCTCGGTGGATTGGTAACAGCAGAGTCTTTGACTGGGGAAATGTTGGCTGTAGCTTTCATTGAAGTTCCCTAAAGACTGAACAGGTGTGGGAGCTGGCTCGTCGATATGTAGTTGTGCCTCGGGACTTTCCGATTTCAGAAACAGAAAAAATGAAATAAAATACTTAGAAATTAAGAGATGGGTTCACGAGAGGGGAAATCAATTTAGACTCCCAGAATCTCTTGGCTCTGCTCTGCTAGTCAGAGCTCTGCAAAGATGCGCAGTGTTCTTGGTTTTTTCGTGTATTTATTTGTGAATATTCTATTAAGGCCCACCTTTACTTAAAAAAAAGAAAAGAAAAAGGCAACCAAGTAGCTATAAATTGGACGAGGACAGAAACATGTTCATAATTGGAGTGGCCTCATTATGAAAAGATGAATCAACAATCAGTGTTCAATGATAAAGTGTGCTTTCTGTTGGGCAAGTGTTTTTTTCCCCCCCCCCTTTTCTTTGCTGCTATAATTACCCAACCTTGAAGGAGATTAATACACTTCGATGGCTCTCAGAGTGGGTAAAAGAAGATAGAAAAGAAAAGGCGTGGAAAAAAAGGGCAAAAGAGGATATGACAAACCCTGTTAAAGATATTTCATGTCATAGGAATCTTCTCCTTTCATCACTACCCGCCCCTTTCCTTCAGTCCTACTTGGCCCTCTTCACAGACCACTCTCCTTCTTTTAATCTCTTCCGTTTTCTCACATCCTTACCCTTCCCTCCGCTTTTTTTTCTTTTCTTGTCTCTGTCCTTCAACTAATAATCAAATTCCAGTCATGCCCCTGGCATCTTTAGATGCTTTACAGTTTTTGGATCATGCGGGACAGTTCCTTGGCCTGGACTCTGTTCAGAATGAATCAGGACCTGCAGCACTTGTACCCTTTTCGAAGGCGGGGGGAACGACGACTTTGGAAACATAAACCCAGGATCTGGTGCTGCCGTTCCTAATACTTCACCCGTCCATCAACAGCACCCGTCAAAAGCACTTGAAGCAGCATCATTCTGACAGTGAGCCAGGTGACGTGTCCTTGGAGCAGCCTGATTGAAGTGCATAATCTTGTTTCAGCATTCTTTTCTTTTTCTTTTTTTCTTTCTGTCCCCCCCCCCCCCAAGTGGTCCCCAGACTTGCAAGTCCAGCCGACTTAGCTGTCACTTTGCCCAAGGCCCTGTTCACAAGTATAGATTACCACATGACCCAGATCATCCGTTTTTATTGTGCAAAGCAGATCACAGAACTCGACTTTGCTGCTATTGGCTGACTAACATTGTTTGCATGTCTGATTATATTGGCACAGTGCAATTTTCTAGATCTTTATTTTGTTTCAGTTGCTTCTTGCTTACTCTCAAAGGTCAGTTGGTAGCTCACAGTGGAAGCCAAACATCTCATTGTGCTTTTTTTTTTATGAGGTTTTTTTTTCTCCTGTTTTCAAAGACGGTGCAAAAACCTGTCCCTGTCTTGCTTTCTAAGCTGTGTCTTCTCTGCAGTCAGCACATCACACACCTGGCTAAACAGGAACACACTGTGGATGAATCAAGATAATTGGGCTTTTAGCAAAGCTAATTAGCTTCTGTCCCTGAGTTCATGCTGTAGGAAGTTTACCTCTAGTTGGCTGGATTCACTCAAAGGATTTATATGGTTAGCATTCTCTTGTTTGTTTGCATAAAATTCTAGATGTTGTTGTATATTTCCCTTTCATTGAATTTAGGTAAAATGTGTAGATTTAAAAAAAAAAAAAAATTGCTTTAGTGTGAAGGATTTTTTTTTTATCACCTCTGTACCATGATAATTCTCAGTCTTCTGTTAATAATCTACATAAAATTTCATACTACTGTCCTTGTTTAGTTTCCATGGATGACAGTCCCTATTCTATTAATACCACGCTCAGTGCTTTCTTAAGCCCTGAAGCCAGTGAAATCCTTCCAGGGTTGAAATCTTTTTTCTTTTCTTTTTTTTTTTTTCCCCTCTATCCTTTCACATTTTCTTGGCCTCTCATAGTGAAATAACCTATGGCAGCCACCAGGCAATATAATGGAAAAATGCTGGGGATTAACATTAAAGTGAGGTCATCTGTGGAGTCTTGAAGTGAAATAAAGTAAATTTGGTTAATTCTATGGCTGACTCTAAAATTGTTTCTCAAATTTAGGTCTCTTTTTTTTTCTTATTTTTTTTTTTGCCAAATCCCTTTGCTGCTCTCGCAAATTATTTCCTCTTAACTTGAGCCATTTTTGGTCCGAGTCCCTGGCTGTCATGTCTCTGCAAAGAGAGTTTTTGGCTAATGTGAAATAATTAGTGCCGTTACGTTCCTCTCACAAGTTGCATTAGAGTGTGTAAAGAATTAAAATATAATGGCATTTGGAAGCGCACGGAATGATTGCACAACTGTATTACCATTCCAGGCATACCTCTCCCCTATCTCTCCAATGTATTGCTTACTGCTGTCATTGTTGCCTTGTGATTTAACAAATGAAGGCTGTGTGGCGTTGAGACAGGAACAATGACCATGACATGGGCAATCACAGAAAGTGATACTTCCTTAATGACTGGGCTCGACACCTGTCCGGACCATTTGAGAGGAAACGGGAATGGCAGCTGAGGAAACTGCTTCTCGGGCCTAGTTAGAAATGATAGAACTCAGCTGTGTTTTAAGGAACTTATAAGGAAGTCGTTCTTACCGGGCAAAGGGCTGATGTTTTAAGATTTTCTTGCCGCTTTTTTGAGTCCCTTCTTTTAAGTCTAGTCCACTATCTTGTCTGTTTCTTAATTATGTTAAAATTCACACTCTTTGTTGTCTCGGTGGATGGAATTCGCTTCCTTTTTAAATGCTTCCTGTAAGTCCACAAAGGTTTCTTTTATTAAAGATTATACCTGAAGACTTTATTCCGTACCATATGGATTTGCATTTCTTCTTCTCTGATTTCTTGTCTTCTTTGTGTGGAGTATACTTTCTGCCTCGAGACTGTGATAGGATAATGAAATAATTGAAAATCTTTACTTATGTAGGGCTGTGTAATATATCTTTGCAGCTTGTGGGATATTGTCAAGGTCATGAGTGCGTACAGCTTGTTTGCATTTCCTCGGTTGCTTTTGGAACGATTTCAGAAGAGTCCATTACGAGAATTTCAATGGGTGAACTTGAATGAAAGGCACTTTGTCTGGTCGTATGCCGCAAATGCCAGAAAACATCCTCATTTTAATTTGAGACATTTTTACCTCAGGCAGTGTTGGTTATGAGGCAGTACCCTGCCCCCGCCCCCCTTTATTGTTTCTTCTTCTTTTTTTTACTCTACTTAAAGGCCTCACATTTATACTAAAGACTTTGAGGAACACATTGCATACAATGTGCAGCTCATGCATAATGCAGGTGTTTAAAGTCCTGGGTGAACACCGAGACATGTTATTTACCAGTAAATCACAGGGATGAACAGAACATTTTCAATCTGCAGTGCTGTTTCGAAAGTAAAAATGGGATGTCGCATACAATGCAAATAAAAACAGAATGCAGTGATTTACAAATCATTTAAAAATCTATATTCAGTTGCCCGGTGAGTATTGTTTTTCTATCTATATGATACATGATACAACGTACTGAGGCTCTTTTAATCACCAAAAAAAGAAATAAACAAATAATGGAAGAATGAAAGGAGGGGCAGTGGTGACATCTCAAAGATAGAGGGCCGGGAAACCATTATGTCACAGGGAATTTGCATTTTTTTGCCCTTTAAGAGATGAGTAGCTAAAACTGTGCCAAAAGTCGCAGTGCATCATCTCACCCGTGGGCAAACTATTGATGCAAGTCTAGCTTGTGCTGGAAATATATTGTCCACAGAATTAAAAAGTCCAGCACAACAGCACTCCCTTGTCCGATAACTGCTATACCCCAAGGACCCTGCTTCTCTCACCATTACGTCCGTTGCTTGGAACACAGTGTTGTAGATGCAAGTAGCAATGAACAAGTTAGTACAGTTTGATGACTCGCGGTGCAGCAGTCCTCAGCCTACTGTGGGCAAATCACCTTTTGTGACTTCATTCTGGAAATCAGATATGTTTGTGCTCTATTCACAAAAGGTGTTCATGTTTTTAGAACCATTATACACCACAATGGATCTGTACTAAAAACTAACCAAGTGTATGCTTGGATAATAACTGGCATCATATAAACAGGCCTCAGAGCAGGGGTGTCAAAACTCATTTTAAGTTCATGGTCCACTTGCAGCCTAATTTGATCTTAAGTAGACCGGACCAGTAAAACTATTTTCTAATAACTTGCATGTTCTCTTCCTTTTAGTGTGATGAAGTTTAAGTTCATTCTGAAAACATTATGTAAACTGTCCATTTATAAAACTCAAGATAAACAGGCTCAGGCTTAAAACTTATCAGTGTTTTCACATTACAAAGAAATGCTGCTGTATTAAATCAAAGAAGCTGTCATCACTGCTCCCTGGGATTAACCACACTCTAAGAAATAAATCGGTAAAACTACATTTAAAAGTACTGGCAGCTCATTACCGTGAATTTGTGCCATAATTTAAAAATGTAGAGGAAGGGGGGGCAAACTTGTGAGGTTTAATGCTTTTAATTACTATTGATTTGTATTATGTTATCAGTTTCTTTGGTGTAGTGTGGGTAATGTGTTTATCTGTAAGAAGGCTGTAAAACTGAAAATTATTCAGACCTCTGATTCAAATAGAAGTTACTGTTTAGACTCTTGTGATGTGATTCAATTTTTAAGGTCAGAATACTGTGAAAAGTCCAAAATTTGTGCTTTTCTCTTTGAGAATTTTCACATTTCAGGTGGGCTGGATTGGATCCTGTGGTGATCTTGTTCTGGACCCCGGGCTATGAGTTTGACATCTTTGTGTTAGTTTGCATAAATCTAACTGAGCACTAAATAATGTGTTTGTAATAAGTCAAGTCAAAGTTTATTTTATAGCACGTTTTAAACAACCTCCGTCGGCCAAAGTGCTGTACAAAATCTAAACTATATACTGTACTCGACTGTAATAAGTATTTATTGTTAATTACTATTATATCATGTCACATGCTGGAAATGATTGGCCAGTGTGGCAGTATAGAGGCAAAATGAAGCTTGAAGGCTTTGGTGGCAAGTGTGAAAGGACAGTGAGATCACAGCAGGGGGGACATCATTCCCTGCAGGGTGGTTACAATGGGAGTAGTGACCCATTTGAGACCTCCCATCTTTGGATAAGGTGGAGTGAACTGTGCATTCTATTATCTACTACAGATTCCCAGGGATCCGTCTCTGTCTGCATTGTGCCTTCACATTCATACATGCACAATGTGTGCACATGTGCGTTTTGAATGTGACTGCATACCATTTCCTTTCTGTTTGTTTACTACTGTAAGCCAGTGTGTATGCCCGTGTGAGCGAGTGCACTGCTGCCTTCGTCTTCCCTCTCCGCACTGTACGCACGAAATGAACCACCTACCACACAAAAGCAAAGAGCTGACAGAGCCTTTTTTTTTTTGTGTGTGTGTGTGTATGGCTAAGAGATTACATAATATGATTGAGTGTGCTGTGTACACATCCACACACATACACACAAACTTGGTTGCAGATGGAGGGAGGCGCCACACGTGCACGCACCATACTCTCACTGTCTCTTTCCTGCTTACTCAAACACACTTTGAGCCCGTGCAGACAGACGGTGCACGCACAGATGTACACATGCACGCTCTCTCCGGAGACACCACCCCCACTTTAGTCGGCAAGCTGGACCCTCGGTGCCCTGAGGCAGAGAGACAGAAAGACAGAAGAAGAGATCAGTGGACCCAGTGATGTGTGTGTTATTTACACCCCAACTCCCAGTTTTCTCTCTCTCTCTAACTCTCTCTTTCTCGTTTTCCCGGTCTTCATCTTCCTTTTCCCCAATTCAAAGCTGCAAATTCAGCACTCTGTCAGCTCTGCTCGCAGTCATGTGAAATCACATACAAACATTCTTTCCATCTTTATTTGCTTCATTCTCCATTTGACACAAAGGCTGCACCCCGTGCACGTGGCGCTCACATTCTTCTTTTTCTTCTTCCCCCCCCTTTTTTTTTAATGAGCAAGAAGCTACCCCAGTGACATCTGAGCAGTCCCACCTTCTGCTCGGTGAATTATATATTTACGTGAGTTGCAGGATAACACGCAGTCTTTGAAAATGTCATCTGAAAAATGCATCCAGGACATCAGGCCAATCCTAAGGAGCTCACACCCTCATATGAAATATTCTACTTGATGAAGCATATAAACAGGAAGTGGGCCTTTTTTGTTTAGCACAACATTTTCTGTGTGTATTTGTGCAACTGTCTTCTAGCAGGCTGCACGTGATTTCGTTAGTTTGTGTGTTTCCTTCAACTTGTGTTTGTGATTATTATTTTATATATAATCCTATACATTTGTTTATGCACATCTGTCTCTGTGTCATTGGCCACATGCTTTTCTTTCTCCAGTCATGCACAAGATACTTATGCCCTCCTGGCAGAGGTCCTCACGGCCAGTTTTGCGGCTCCCTCTGCTTCATCAGTGTAGAAATGACTCAGGCACCCAGCCTCCCATCGCTTCGCTCTACTCTTAGGATGAAGGTTTGAGGCCATGAGATCAGAGAGGGGGGCTCAAAAGAGAGAGTGGAGGTGATGCGCTAACAGAGAGCATAACATGATATGACACAGTGCGTTGTATTATGGCTGATTAACACATGCTCAACTCCGCCACCCGCAATAGAAAAACACAAAGGTCTGCCCATCTGCCTCTCTGCACTCTCCCTGCCTCTTATATCTTGGGGCTTCCCTTCTTTTTTCCCTCTCCTCTGCCCCAGTTACTCCGCCATCTTTGCTGATTAAAGTAAGTGTGAAGGACATGCACTGACTTCAGTTGGGCTAGTGGATTATTTGCTCTCTTTTTTTTCTCTGGTTAGTCCCTCCTGGGACACTGTAAGGAGACACTTTTCCACTTGATTTGCTGAGGACTGCTTGTGGCTGACTGCCTTCTACCTTCACCAGAATGAGTGCATGCAATAAGAGCAGTGAGCCTTGAATTTTAACACAGACATATTTGACCTTAGACTGGAGAGCTTTGATTGGTCAGTTGCAGCAGAGGTTCTTACTTTGTGCTTTTAAAGCAGTATTATGAGTGTTTACTTAAATGTTACGTTTTTACCTCAAACTACCCGTGTGTAAAACTGTGCCTTTTCATAATACCCTTTAAATGTCTTCTTTGAGGTTTTATTTCCTGTAAGAAACTTTAGGCTTTAAATACTTTGAATAGTTTAGAGGATTGGATTCAGTTAGATAATAACCGAAGTGAGCATGGATTTGCTGTATCCCTTCATTTTGCTGTGCCTTGTACAAACCACTCTTATCGCGTTTTGATAATGCCATTCGTGTGAACGTCCATTAGCAGCACTGGCATTTTTCCCCGCAGATGACTGACATTTATGTATTTTTGGGAGTCATCAGGCAGATTAATCAGAAACATTAACTCTGCACATTTTTTTTGCCCCGCTTCAGGTGTCCTCTCTAATCGTCCTTATTTAATCAGGAAAAAGAGCAAAACAGGGTGGGCTATTTACGATCGTACTAAAAATAAGACATGCAAGTTATAGTCATTTACACACACTTTGACATTTTTTAGGGCCCCTGCTCGCAGCCACACTTAACTCTATTTACTATGGGTCGGCAGAGAAACACCCCTCCCTTACGTTTCCCCCCGCCTGCCTCTCTGCTTCCCTTGCTTTTCTCTGTTGTCTAATGAAATGCTAAATATTTGTTTCTTGAGGGTAGCATTTAAATGCTGGTCCTGCGCTGGTTGGGATCTGCATATCCTGTCCCACTTAATGAGTTCCAGTTATATTAGTTCCCAAGCATTAAGATGAGACTTTTTGACATTTCCCTGCTGGCCTTGTTGTCACACAAACAGGTTATGACATGTACTTGTCCCCTTTGACACCTCTGGCTTGCTGAATTTGCATTCCTATTTACACATATTAGCGCCAACAAGAACACCTGCCTAAATACTCTGTAGGCTCCCCTTGTTCCACCAGAGGAGTTCTTACCCGTCCTGTTGTGTCGTGCAGGAGGCAGATCCTTCTGGGTGTGTAAGTTGTGCTGCAGGGATGGTTTCAGTGCACTCCACAGATGTTTGATAAGTTGGCGATCTGGGGAGTTTGGGGTCAGGGTCAGTGCCTTGAGCTCTTTCTTTTTCCTGAGCTGTTTTTTTTTGTGTCAGAGCTTCACACGAATGCTAGGGATCAGGGTTTTGCAGCAAAACATTGCAATGTAATAAGATTATCTGTGTTATGCTTGTCGGTGTTTTTAATGTTGTGGCTGATCAGTGTTTGATTACTGCATTGCTGCTGTTGTCATGCCATTATGCAAAGTGTTCCTTTAGCATCTTCTCAGATGAGACGGATCAGATCTGTCTTTGTTTTTTACAGCCACAAATGGAAAGAAGCAGCTTACTGTATCGCCGCTGTGGAAGCAAACGCCTCATCAGTTCTCCTTATTACCTGCACACAGACGCAGAGTCCTCTACACATTGGCATAGTCCCCTTGGTTGAGCAGCCAATTCTGTTCCTAAATGAATTTGCTTATTCTTTTTCTCCATTTGCCTCATGACCGCCTCCCCACAGCTTCACTTTCTTCTATATTTCTCTCACTTTATCCCCCTCTTCTATTCCTTTTCTGTTGAAGTGATTCATTTCCAGCGACAATAGCACAGCTGATTTTACTGTCAATTTCTGAACCTGTCTTTGTGACCAAATATGGTCTTACAGGCACCTACTTTACCGGGAATTACTGCTCTTTTGGCATTTGCTTAATGCAGTAGAGTCAGTACTGTGTAAGATGGCCAGAAAACTTTTCAGGTGTGTAACTGAGATCAAAGGAGTTCGAAGAACTCACTGGCTTTGCAGGTAAAGTGTTCCACTCACAGTACAGTCTGTAGTTTCCTCTTGCCTCAGTGCCTACACACTATCATCCCCATCTTTCTCATCTTTAATTCAACCTCTTTGTCTTTGACTTCCTTCCTCCCCTTTTGTCTTTTATACTTTTGTAATCTAGGGTCTGAATTAGATATCCTATTTATCATTTCTCCCTTACTTTACCTGCACTCTAATGCTTTATCATTTTGCCAAAGTACATTATTACTATTATTTTTAATTTATTTAATGTCTTGATGTGTGATGATTTCTAACAATATTATTTTGGATCCCTACACTTCCCAGTTTACAGTTTCTCTAACTGGATAGCCATTGTATGTTGACTTCCTGTATGTTTTGTCACTTGTGCTGTATCAGTACAGGGCCAATTTAAGCTACATTTCTGCTGCTGCCAGCTCTAAGACTGTCTGAATGAATACTGATTGTCACTGTGCAACCAATTATAGGAAGGAAAGTTGAAGGGTTACCTTAAGGGTTATCAGACTAGGTATTGTGTGCGTTTTACTCTCATAGGTAATTATCAGTGGATTCAGATTGACTCCCAACTTAATCGTTTCATTGCTTTTGCTTTTCATAAATTTTTGTAGTCATTATTTCTCTGCATCCTCTTTTCTGTCACTTGCGAACAACTTTTATTAAACCCATGTGTTAGATTTTTGATAGACCCATCCATGTCACTACCATAATTATTCAAATGACTGTCAAGAGCATGAATGTTGCCATATTTTCTATGCATTTACACGTAGTTATTCTTTGACTGACCCTTAGGGGCATGGCTGGCATATTATGCTTCATCAGTTAAACTAGGCGTGGGATTGCAGCGTGTGCAGGGTGCCTGAAATAACTTTATTCCCACCTTGCTTTACTGCCTGATTTTACAAACTTGACACCTTTTTATTGAGACCCAGGTTGGAGGTCATTTTTGATTCATTCCAGCACTTATTTTTTTTAAATTATTATAATTGCTCCACTGCTTCACTGAGTGAATGGGTTAAATGCAGAGAGGAATTTCCCCACGGGGATCAATAAAGTATACATTATTATTATTATTAATTATCAATAGTCTTTCTTTGTAATTTAGGGCAGTCCACTTTTACTGTGTTCAGAATCCTTGCTTGCCAGCCTACAGGAAAACCCCCCCCTCTAAATCTAGAGAATGGGAACACTCTGCTAGTTTTGGGAGTGAGTTTTTGTGCATTTTACGGACCCGCTGTTTTTTCGTGGTTTTTTTCCTTCTCTCCTCCTCTCTTGCCTTAGGGAGAGACGGTTACATAAACAGGCTCTCGTCATCCCCACATTTTGATTCCCGCTGTTCTACCAGCCTCTTTTCATACTGCGTTTTTCTCTCTCTGTCTCTCTCTCCCATTTTCAATTATTTACTGACTTTTCACCATATGTCTCCACACACTATGTGTTTATTTCCTACTTCCTCAGTGTGCCAGTAAGGGTCACCCTGAAGCACTTTGCATGGTTCAAATATACTTGGAATTCAGATATACAGCTGTTGAGAAAGCGGACACTTTATATTACTGTAATATGGGAATGATCTCTGTAGCTTCAGCACAAACTGAGAAATGTTTCATATGTTTGTCCAACTCCACCACACCTACTCTCCCCTGCGCAAAACAAACATGCAAGGGTTTTGTGCAGAGGAAAGTAGAGGGTTTCTAAAGGGCTTAATTGCCACAGGGGTGGGTTGTTCATTTAAAAAAAAAAAAAAAAAAAAAAAAATAAAAAAAAAACCCCCCAAAA
>VUQG01024815.1:18781-40614 GCA_015106755.1 Etia nguti | reverse complement strand
GTGTTGTTTATTTAAAAAAAAAAAAAAAAAAAAAAACCACACACAAAAAACCCCGCTAACATTTTCTTTTCAGGTTTTTGCTGAATTTCACTTTGTTATAATTGGATTCTTTACACATTGTGTAGTTTTTCATATTCCAAACTAACACTTTTAAAAAACACTTTTAAAATTGTATTTGGCTGCAGCCATGTCACCTTCGGGTGTAGCACTAAGAACCCAAAATGGGACCCAGCAGCTTTAGTTTTCCTGCCAAATTCTGAAAATGAACAGTTTTCTCCCAAAGAGCAGACAACGCACAGAATAAATTTTCAGCTGTTATGCATGGACTTTGTTTATAATAGGCAAAAACCCTGTCGTGTACTACAAGATATAAAGTGTTTAGCACCACTTTTTCATTCACTTAGTATTTTGCTGGTGATGTTCCTCAAGCCATCAGGCCAAGCCAGTCTGGTTCTTTTTTCTCCACTTCTATAAATGCAGTCAAGGAATTAACAACAGAATCCATTTGACCCATCTCCTAATCACTAAGCTTTCCTGTTTAAAATGTCAGGGGGGTGGGGGACATGTGGTCCAGAAAATGGCTTCAGTGCATGGGGCCTATGAATGTTGTGTATTAGGATTTATTGCCTGTTTTTCACTGTGTTAGCTTGGAGATTTGCTCTGACACGTGCAGATGACAATGCACGCCTTAGTGCTGCTGATAGAAATGCTCATAATCTCGCTTTCGTAAATGGAACATCAGATATTCAGGGGAACAACATCAGAACAGTGATTCAGGGACATTTAAGTTTTTTACCTCTGATTTCATGAAAATCTGAATGTTATGCCCTTAATATCCTTCCCCTTTCCATTTATTTCTCTCCTGTCTAGTTCTTACTTCTGTTTTTGCTTTCCATTGCTGTTCCTCCCCACGCTGCCTCTCCGTCTCTACCCTACATTACACCCGTTCCCTTAATTCTCACTAACAATGATCAGGAGTCTTCTACAGAGAAAAACAGACTTGGGAGGATGTTGCCACCCTGTGTAAAGCCAGTTGTCATGGCAACACTTTGGCAATCCAGGACGGCCTAGCCTGTTAATTAAAAAGTTGATTAATTGTCTTTTAATTGCATACTGGTACACTGTAAAACCAAAGTAGTCCTTTTTCTTAATCACTCTATACTTGTCTTTCCTTATTCTATTCTTGCTCTTGTTCCTTTAAGCTTTTCTATAGTTTCCAGTGATCAGGCAGAGAGCATGCTCTCACGGACAGTAATCCAGTTGAGCTTATAAACATCTTATGGAGGAGGCTTGAAAGACGGAGCAGGGAGAGGGGATGAGCTGAAAGGATGTGCAGTCACTGTTAATTTCAACCCCCTCCTTTTTTTTTTTTTTTGTCTGCATACAGAAGCACCATGCAGGTGCTGCTATAGAAAGTGAACTTTACACATTTGGCCTCAAGGTCATACCAAAGATGGTTACTGGGTAAATCAACACAGACAAGTGAAAGATGTTTGCCCTGGGAGGGGTGGCCAGAAGATATTAGAATATATTCTTTTATATTACGCAGTATTCATAATTATGTAGCTATGTATGTAATTTTAAGAACTGCGTTTAGGTTGGTAATACGTTAATTTAGTTTTTTTTATAAATTTGTTATAAGCTCAAGTGTTAGTGTTAATAGATGCATTAAGTAAAGGTTTGTTATAATTTGAAAATAAAATTAATTTTCCATCATTGAGTTGATTATCTTTACATCCAACATTATGACCATTTTGCTGGTGCCTCAATAAGGCACTACCAGCAGCTTCACATGGCACAGTGCTGGCAGTGTTACATTCTCTTTACAACAGTTTCTTTTTCATGTGTTTCTTTTATCTGGTCCTCCTCGCGGTAACTTTGTCCTTGGTTCTTTCTTTCTTGCCCGCTCTGTAACCCTGATGCTGTTTCCTTCATGTGGTGTTTGTGCAAATTGCTAACCTGAAAATACCAGTCTTCAACTAATAAATACCATTACTCATTATTTCCTTATTGTCATTGAGGGATTTTTTTTGTTTTGTTTTTCATTATAATTAACAAGACTGTTTTATTGAACAACGCTAAGGAGAAAGGGCAGCTGTGGAGAGTGCGGAGTTCATTTGGCAAACAAATGCAAAATTAGTGCGTGATAGGCAAACATTGTACTGAGGCAAACCTCAGAATTTGTAATTGTGCCCCTCTTTTCCAGCAGCACCTCTTCCTTTTTTAAAAATCAAAGTTATCATGAAATACAGTGAGACAAAGTGTTTGTCTTTCTTACAACTTAATTACTGTATCTCTCCCTTTTTTCTGTCCCTTCTCGCTCTTTGTCTAAACCTTTGAAGATTTTTCTGTATCAAGTTCTTGGAGCTCGTTGACTTTAATTGCATGCCTATTCCCCAGCGAATCCTTTGTTTGCTCTGATCTTGTGCGGCTTGATCATCTTTTAATGGCCTCCGAAAGACACAGAAACTGCTCGAGTTAAAGAAACAGCCCACTTGACATAAGGCTCCATGTGCTAGAGGGACTACCTCCAGGGACCATGGGTTTGTTGATGTTGTCGTCTCGTGCGTGTATGTGTGTGCGCGCATGCGTCTGTGAATGTCATCTGTAAACAACGCCTGGATCGATCTCACAGCTGTCTGTCTTTTCATACATGGTGAGTTGGGTGGCACCCGTGTGCAGGGTAGCTCAGGTGTAGCTTTTTGTGCGTGCACGCAGATCGCTCTTGATTTCATATGCACCCACATTCTCTGTTTCTATGGTAACGCCATGCCCCCCTTCAGTTCACACGCTCATACCACCAATCTCTGTCAGGTGTAACTTGCTGCTTGTTGCTAATAGTACTTTGTCAGCGGTCTGACAGACTTACTCCCACCACCCACCCGAACACACACATGTCTAAGTGGATCAATTTGTGTCAATTTATAAAGTGTAACAAGTTGCCACCATGATAGCCTTAGGTCGTCTCCAAGCCCTTGACTGCTGTTTGCGCGTCCGTGCACACGTATGTGTATGTGTGGCAGCATAAGTGGGGGTCATATTAGCCGTGTAAAGCTGGGGTTGAGTAGCCTTGCCGCCTGCCTGCTGCCTCTTTGATGGGAGAACATCTGTTGGCTGTGATATGAAGCTTGGGAGTATCTCTTTCTCTCTCCTTCTCCCTCTCTCCTTCACTTGCTCTTCCGTTTCTGTTATGAATTCCCCAGCTGCTCGGCTGCCTCCCTTCACGTAAAAAACCCTGTCCCAGACCACCTGTGCAGTTTTAATGCATAATTTATCTGCTAAGTAACCACATCCGAGAGACTCATCTCTCCATCCGTCTCATCCTTTCCCTCTATGCCCTCATTGAGGTTTGGCTCGGGATGTCGAAGTGAACCCCATTTCCTAATATTCCCGTTAAAGCAGATTAGGATTGATTAGGTTTCATTGGTGGGCAGTGTATCCAAGTGTTGAAATCAGCAGCCAGTAGTGTCAGCTCGAGTCAAGAAGAATTTTGTAACTTCAGTTTAACAAGACTTCAGTTTCACCTCTGGCAGCAGAACAAGAAGCCATGCAACACCTATTTTGACCTCTTTATTGGCAAGCATCAACTAGACGATCGATTTACATATCTTATTGATTATTCTTAAAGCTTTGCCAGAGGTGCTATGTCACAGAATACTTTTCTTGGACTGTTATACTTTTATATTATTGTGTTCATGTCTCTAATCTTAATATACTGGTGCTGTATGACTCCAGTTTTTACAGCTTGTCAAACGCCTGTATGCAGCTGACATGTTTTGTTACCATACCCACTTACGTGGCCTTGCAGGCCCAAAAGGAGTCGTATTGCATTAGCCCACTGTGACAGAAACGATGTTGTTACCACATTGTAGCTTAACCTGGACCAATTTTTCCCAGGGCTACAATCATGTATTATATCTGAGTATGAGTACAGCAAGGAAGAAATGACAAGGAATATTGCAAAGCAAGTCCCTCAACCTCTAAATCAGTTTTGTTTTTTGTTTTTCTCCAGTCTCGCTTACTTAGACCACCAAGGCAAGGTGAGCCATGAAGGTTAATGTACCATCAACAACCCCTCTTAACCTTGAACACTGTCTTTTTTATGCTCCATGTGATGTATTGGGTTAGTGTCTTTTTAGTTTAGTGTTCAAGAGCAATTGAGCTTTCGCAGCACCTGTCAGTCAAGTCGCTGTCCAGTCAAGATCAATAATGACATTTTTCATGTGGAGGCTACTCTATTTGAATTGGAAGTTGTCAGAGACACATCAGTGACCCTGAACTTGTAGTGTTACCTTACATTATGATGATTGCACCACAAATGAACTCTTAAACAGTCAGTAAATCAAAGTGGTGGAGTCTGATAGAATGCTCGTCAGTCGAGCTGTTTTCTACCTTTATCAGCTCCGAGTATCTCCTTGTTAGACATATTGTTCTGAAAAGACAGAAGTGAAAACAAAATTTGCACTTTCACCATTTCAGTGATACCAAAAATAAATTGCTCTCCTTGAATAATCGTAAAATGAGTCGTTGCTGATGTCTGTGTAAGTTTTTGGGGTTTTTTTAGATTTGTTTGGCTGAGTAAGTAGTCGCCCTAATATAAGATCAATGTTAAACAAGATTTTTTTTTAATTGGGAGATTGCATTTGATAAAGCAGAGGGTTGTCAGATTTCTGAGAATTATAAAATGTACCCTACTTTATGCAGAATGTGCTGAAATGTTTGTGGTCTTGTGCTGTTAGGCTAGCCTGGTATTTTAAGTTCCTTTCTTTTGTTTAGAGTGGATGTTTCACAGTTAATCAGCCCTAAGAGTGTTGAGCAGCCCAGTTCAAACTGATGGACTTTCTGAAAGTCAGTTTACGCTGCCACACAGGAAAGAAATTTGTGACAAATGAGAACGAGTTCATAGCATCTCCCAACCACAGAAAATCTGTCGAACAGCCAAGAATTACAGCTGTCACAGATGATGAGCTCAAGATGACTGTGTCAGCTGTCAGCAAAATGATTCTCAGAGTGTGAGTAAAGTCGTCTTCTTAAAAACAGCTGCTGGGAAAGAAGTCGGGGTGACACATATTCAAGATCATTTTAAAGTCCTCCAACTGGCATTAGATTAGATGAATTGTAATAACTGTAGTAGACTATCACTTCACCTTTTGTATTAAACATAATTATTATTATCCATGCATCCTCTTTCTTAACTGCTTGTGCAGGTCAGGGTCATGGAGGTGAAACCTGTCATAGAGATAAAGGAGGGACTGGCAGTGACCTGGACACACAGCCAGTCCCTCACAAGGCTGACACAAAGACTGACAACCATGCACATTCGTGAGCACACTTACTGCTGATTTAGGATCCCCTGGTTATATTAACGCTATACTAATTACCCAGTGAACAAAAGGACAGGGAGAACATGCAACCTCTGCACAGAGAAACAATGCTGACCGCTGCACCACCATGCTGCCCCTGATTGACTTCTATAAGTAAAAAAAAAAACAATTAACTTGTGTTAAACCTACACGTTTTGTGCTTAAAAACTAGATACTTTTGAAAATTCACAACTTTTTTTTCTTTTTTTACTTTAGAGGATTCTGTTTAGTTATGGCAGATGCGACGAGGCAGCTTGCATCTCGGTTGCCCCCGTATCATGCTGTACTTCAGCTGCGAAGACCCCCTCATTACGGCGCCTTTGCTCGTTCACAAATGATGCCGGCATAATCCCGCTGCAGTCTTAAGATGGCGTGCCAGCGTGACATTGTAACTCAACAGTGTTGGTGTCTAGTGTGGCGTGTCCTGCCATGCTGGCTCTCCCTTTCACACAGACAATGATTCCGCTTTGTGACTGCCTCTGCTGCTAGTTTCAAGGCGCAACAAAAAGCACCATTCCCAATCCCATCCCAGTACCTTTTACACAGAGCAGCGAGGTGGAGGAAGAACAGCCCCACCTTGAATAGGCTATGAGAAAGTGGCGGCTGTCCATCTTGTTGATCATTCTCCAGCTCTAATGGCTTTGTCAATATTGAAACATTGTTAAAGAACAGAAAATCCAGGCCTGTCCACCTTTCTGCCGACCTGACCCAGCCATTAACATAAAACCGTTGCTGATTTCTAATGAGCTCTTTCTCACTTTGTATGCAAATCAGATTCCTCTCTGCTCCTAATTTACAGCAAAAGTCTAGCTTTTAGAGTTTTACGGCAACATCTTGTCAACACAATCTAGCTCTTCATTTTAATACGGTATCCAGTAGCGACCATCCACGTATTATTGTTTGGACAGTCTTAAGAAATGAAAATGAATCTTAAAGCAAAACTATTTTCTTATGCGCAGCATAAAGGCTTTTGATGTGAAAGAGAAAAAACGTGCCCTCCAATTGAGTTAATGAACCTTTGTCGCTAAAGGGAGATTCATCAGGGATATAATGGGGCTAAATTGATTCACAAAGTGCACTTGCATGAACAACGTGCTCCTATTGATTTCAATTGTTCTTCAAGTCTGATTGGGTAATGAATAAATAATGAAACTTTGTAAAACACATGTAATAAGATAGACCACCAAGATTTTATTATCTTAATCACATTAGCCCTAGCTTCAGCTAGTTTGCAGCATTCTTTCTGAGGGACGCCTGTTTGTTACAGGTTGCGTGGGCTGAGCCCTCTAGTCTCCTGAAGTGTGTTAGACTCAGATGGCAGTGCTTCCTCTATTTAGTGCCATGTATTTGTGAGTGCCATATATGAGGACAAGAGTTGTAAAGCTACTGAATTTGTTGCACAGATTCTTTTCCAATGTGATTGCATTTATTCCTCAAATAAGTGTGATGTTCTCAATTTGGTAGAGAAAGTGAGTTTGTATGAAATGAAACACTTTTTTTCTCTTAGAGATTTGTTTCCAAGCAATTTGCATCTAAATGAAGCATATTTGAGATGTTTACTTTTTAATGTTACTGCAGTGTTTTCTCCTAACATCTGGAGGTGAGGCCTCATGTTTTTTTTTCTTTGCTTCTCAATCTTGTATTTGCATTTGTCTGTCATAGAAGAGCCTTACTATGATGAACATTTTGGGTGTTTGCTTGCGTAAAAAAAGTGTACACTTTGTGTAGCAATGGCGATTTTAGTCTTAACAGACTATACACACACACACACACTCTACTACAATTGACACACTGCCACATTTAATCAGTGTTCAAACCAGCCCTCACACCCTCGTTCTGGCACTACGTGTGTGTTCAGTCATCCATCTGTCTGTGTATTCATCCACCTGTGCTTGAATGTGTGAATCTATGAATGTTGCACCATTGCTTAGTCTTTCTGGACTGCGGCACTCGTCTTCAGATTAGAAATATTCAGATAAATTGACTCTAAGCTAATCAGCAGACCTCTTAATTATCCAGAGCCGAGCTGCACTTAACTGTCAAAGAGGTACTCTTCAGCCAGAGAGGTGTCTTGGGTGCCAGGCTTAGAAAATAAGGCTTGCCACTGCTGTAAAAACCTGGCCATAACCGCTCATTTTTCTTCAGAGCTGTTGGGTTTTGGGGTTTTTTGGGGGGTTTTGTTATACAGCCTTTAGCTACTTAATCAGTATTTGGCAATTAAACATTACACTGGCTAATGCCAAAGCTTCTCAGCTCTATAAGCAGAATTTATTTATTTTTTTGGTCAATTTTATCATGTGTGGTTAAAGTGATTAGAAAAATAAAAGAGTTAGCATATTCGTTTGTAGCCAAAGCCAAGGAAGCAGGATAATGGAAGATTAACAGAATGAAAGTTAGAGGAAACAACAAAAAATCCAGTTGGAAATTGGAAATCAGCTAATCCCTAACACACATGCTTCAACAATTCTTCCAGCTTTTTAAAAAAAAATTTTTTTTTAATGTAATTCTGATAGTCACTCTGAGCGCAACCTTTTCCCCCATCACCACATTATCCCACTGGACTCGCTTGTCACTCACTTGGGTGTAAGTGTGTTTCGTCATTCAAGAGTTGTGAAGGTCAGCCTAACCTTCCATCTCTCAGCTTGGTCTCCATTATTAGGACTTGTCCTTTCAACCTGAGCTACATGGCCTGCCGCTTTTCTTCTTTTTTTTTTATTATCCCTTTTTCCCATAATTCTATCTCTCTCTCTCTCTCGTCCCCTCTTTCACTCTCTCATTGTCTGTGGCAGCTTGGTGGCTCTAGCGTCTGGCTGCAGTTGCAGAGCAGCAGCAGAAGCAACAGTCCACATACCTGCATTCAAGTGGAACAAACAGGATGGTTGGCTGCTCACGGAAGGTCATCAGCCCTGGGCACAGTGTGTGCACGCTTGTGTTTGTGTGCATATATTTCTATTTTTTTTTTAAGCTTTAAAAAGTGATACAGCGCTTTCTTCTTTCTAATGATGTACTCGAATGATGCAGAGTAAGTTTTCATCTTGCTGTAATCACACTGATCACTCGTGTCTTTTATCCGTATTGGCCACAAATAATAAATACGTTAACGTACGACCTTCTGCCCTCATTCAGTCATGCAGAAACAAAGGGAAAAACCAGGATCAGAGGTGTAAAGATCAAAACTAGAGACGCAGTTAATTAACTCAGGGTTGCGTTTTTTTGGGGCTTTTTCTTTCTTTGAGGATATCTTAAATAAAACATGTTTTTTTTTTTTCTAATAGTTTATGACTTTGAACCTTTGCGCTTGTACACATCATAGAATCGGATGTCGACATGAAGTATTCTCATTGTGCTCTCTGTCCAGTCCCCCCCCGTAACTTGCTATCAGCCTAAAAGTGCTGCAGTGACATCTGCCAGGCTAATGAATGGTGACACTCTAATCTTTGTCTTCCCTAATTGGTGCTGCAGGTTTGATCAAAAGCCAAGTCATGCTAGCTCAGTTGCAGTATGGTAATCATGTTTATTACTAGACACTGTGTATTCCAGCATTTGTAAGTGTGCACATAAAGTCTGCATATCTAAATTAGCTATGCTATCCTAATATTGGTTGATCTTGGGGGTTTAAACATACTTGCTTGTTTTCAGCCCTAAGTGACCTCACTCGACCTCTACCCCCAGAATTTCTACCTATGTTCTTTCTGTCTTATTTCCTTTCTCCCTCTTTTTCCCCTTCTGTTTTCCTTTTCATAGCAATTACAAGACTTAGAACCTCTGCATTTTCATAGTATTTGCCTGTCATTTGTTAATGGGAATGCCAGCAACCACAATCAGTTGTTCTCATACTTTATCTATGTAAAGAATTGATGTGACCCACTGCTTTATAGACTTAGCACTATACTTAATATCACAGCTAAGCTAATTTTAGCTAGGAAAAATGGCACTCGCTTATCATTTAAAGTGACTACGCCCTCAAAGCTGCAAAGCTGTAAACTATGCACAATTAACTGTGTGGTGCTTCAAAACTGTTATTTGGTACTAGGCTGCGAATGCATCAATTCTGCAGTCAAGTTGGGCAGTTTAACCTTGAGGGCATTCATAGAACTGCAGTTTTGGCACTTGCATGTTCCATTTTTCAGGCCCCTTACTATTTGCCCAACAAAACCATGCATTGCCCCAGCCTTAAAATATGCCTTCAGACGATAAAGAAACCATGTGCCCCCCACAGTATGATGGTGTGAACAGATTTAGGTCCCCTCGGCATGAATAATACCTGGGCCATATCAATGAGGTACAGGATCATCTTACCGTGCAAAGGAGCGCATGTTATACTAAAGCCTGAGGTGTGATTACCACGTGCATCTTGGCAGATGAGCCAAGACAGAGTGGAAAAAGTGACAACAGTAAAACCAGCTAATCTAATTAGCTGAAAGATACCGTGCACTGAAATAATTAGCCAGAATCTAATTGGCTGATATCAGTGTGCTGTTAAAAATCTGCCCGCCTCATTTTCTTCTTTTTCAGTAACCTTTAAAAGTAAACAGTTCCCAAATAGCCTGCAGAAATGAGCCAGTAACAAGCAGTCGTGCTACAGCTATACAAGAAGTTGGAGCAGTATGAAGCTCAGCTGTACTTTTTGACTTTTGAGATCCCCACGTAACCTCTCCTCCTGTTTCACAATGATTCATCGACAGGGAGCTGATTAGCTCGCTTTCATCCTAACAGTCTTGTGTTTATGCATGTGTTTAATGCTATTACTGTACCTGAAGCTGTATACAGACATGCTGCTATTCGTTTTAGCCGCCTACTCTTTCTAGTGCATCCCCTTCTTTATGTAAACACACACACACACACGCACACACGCGGGCTTGCTGACATCCATGCAGTTTGATATGTGGCCCAAGGCAAGCACTTCTCTCTAATGAGCCTCCTGCCCTCCGTTTCTCCTGGGGAGCCGAAAGACGACTAACCTTGATGCAGCTTAGAAAGGATGTAACCTGCTTACACGCATCCTCATAAATTGCTGTGCTCGTGAAGGAACCTAATTGACAACATTCTTTACCGAGGGAGTGATATTATCGCCGACATTACACGGCTAATCTTAACTTGATCCTCAGTCCACCTTTAATCCTTAACCCTAAAACAACTGCTGGAAGACGTGAGGAAGATCTTTACAAATATCTGTGTTTGGAAACATCTTTGTAGTATTATGTGAGGTCAGAAATCTGTCATAGGAATGATAGACTGTCCCATATGCTGGCAGCATCAAAGGTTTGAAATCAAACCAAAAATAATTAGCGAAAATGAAAGTTGCTTTGCTGATGCTTGTGCAATATGCCACTAAGACCGGGTATGTCAGCATGACATTCCAGTCTCATTCAGTAGTCCCATGCTGTAATAAATCTCAGACCTCTAGTGCAGCATGTACAAATTCTCATTGTATGAATTTCTATCCCTGAAAAATGTTTGGAACATTAACCCTGACCTATTTGATCTCCATGCTTGTGTTGCATAGGACGTCTGCATGCATTGACCTGCCTTTTGTAAAAACATTTTTTTACTCTTTGTATGTGTTGTAGGTCTGGGCCAATTATGAGGAGAAACCAGTGGAGGAGGTTGTGCATGTTTCAGAGGAGAAGGAGCGCGTGGCAAACTACAAACCAGTCTATGTCACTGAAATCACCGACACCCTGCACTTCTACGCCCAGGATGTAGAGACAGGTACCTTGAAATTATCGTGTGCATGAGTGAAGGAGTGCATGAATGACAATTGCAGAAGAAAGGAAAATTCATTTTTCTTCACCTAATTTTCCAAGTATATAATTTTCGAGTTGGCCTAAAGAGGCAACTTGCAAAACCAGACAAACAGACTCCAGTGAATACAAAATTTGATAGAGTAACCAATGAGAATTCGTTTAGAAAAGTTGAAATTGCTTTATAAACATGATGTTTTATTTCAAGCTGCATATTTTTTCCATCAGCCTTTGCAGCTTCACACTAAATACCACTATCTGCACCAGCTCCCAACAGAGGTGGCAAGCAAGGACTTTGCATTTTATTCCCTTTTAACACCAGACTGACTTTATGAAAGACAATTATCTCTACTACTCAGACATTCGGCTCATCCCCTGCTGCAGCATCCCTCCCACCAGGAGACAAAACAAAGGACATCCCGCTTATTATTACTACTAAATGATAGGAATAAATCACTACATCCCCTCTTGTCACCATTGATGTTTGGGTTTTTTGTTTTTTAAGTCAAATGGAGTCTTACAATTTAATCTACTCTCTCTGTGATAACAAAAAGTTTGTAATTTAAAGCTCGGGTAGGCAATCTCTTTTAAATTTTTGTGGTTTAAAAAAAAAAATCTATAATGATCCACCGTAAAGCAACTAAGGGGGAACTAGACTCCAGCACTTCTGCTGGCCTCTGATTTGGGGCTTTAGAAAATCCAGCCAATCATAGAACTCTTGAGATCAGATCAGATGAGTAGTGTGTACGCAAAAGTCTGTGTAGGAAGTAACGCATACATGCTCAATGGGATAAGCAAGAGGTAGTGGGTTTCAAGTCTTGTGTAAAGCCAGAAAACAACATGGAATTTGTTTTGGTTCATGTGAAATGCGGCACGTGTACTTGTGCATCTCAAAAAAGTTAAAGTTAATTTGTTTGGGCTACAATGAGGTGTAAGCCATAATGATCCAAATCAAAACACAAAAAAGGCTTGAAATATGTAAGTATGTGCTTATCTGCTTTGAAGGGTTTAGAATAGAGAGGAGAGCGCTTCAGGGGTGGGTTGTCTATTTTAAATTCTGTCTATGTAGCTTTAATTATTGCCTTGACACAATTTTGCATTTAGAAACATGCAAATACATTAAAACCTGCATTGACAAACTAGCTGGAACAGATCTGAATCCTTTATGCCAATCACTATCCCTTCATCGTCTGCCAGTTTGTAGGAGCAACTCAGGATTCTGAGGTCTTCCTCTCTCTCTCTGCCGCCCCCCACATCTGTCTTCACTGGCAGTCGCCTAGTAGAGGCCGTGAAATTGACTTTGGCCACCTTTTAATTTGCCTCACTGTCATCATTAATTAATTTGCCTTCATTTACTGCCAATCTAAGCCTAAGCATCACACACATCTTAATAATCCAATCATTTATGACTGTGAAAAACATTTAGCTCACAATTGTTTGTATAACCTTTATTACCTCTGCTGTACATTGAAAGCTTCGGGTATTGTGACATGTGCTCAAACAATCTGCTATTCATCTTTTTTTCTATCAGCTGTAGATTCAAATCTAAAGCCTTTTCACTGCCTCTGGCTACTTCAGCTTCACTTTCCTGCAAGTCGGGACTGATGTTCAGGTTGAGTGAGTTGGGGTTGGTTTTTTTTTTTTAATCGCTGATCAAAATCGGGTGTCTCTGTGAAGATGCTGAAATGTATGATACATGACACATTAACCTGAAACCAGGGTTAATGCCTTCAGCATCCTTTATTTTCAGTTGGGTGGGGTGGGATAGAAGCAAAAATATATTACACAATATCTAAAACTGAGTAGGAGTTCATGGTCTTGTGGGAAACAGAATGTACTCAAGCTACACATAAAAGAGCACATCAAAGCATTTTTATTGATTTTTAGCATATTTCTCATAAGTTCTTTATACCTATAAACGAACCTGGGGAAATGGTAAGATGCAAGGCATTTACAACTTCAACTTTTTTTTCTTTTTTTTGGGGGGGGGTAGGATCTAAAGTGTTGCATTTAAAGAAATTGTACACAACCTGCATTTTTTTTTTAAACATTGCTGCTCTCAGTGTATTTTGACAGGAGAGCTGTGAGTTATTTAATCTTTTCTCATATAAAGGCTTGATTTTTAGATGATCCAGCAGTGCTGGGGCTTTTTTATTTATTTTTTTCCCCTCTTAATTGGCTCGTGTTCTTCTACCAAGAGACTTATGTGCTGCTTTAAAAAAAAAAATGTTATTCTCAGCAGGGAAGAAAAACCTGACCGGTCTTCACCCTCTGCTTTCCTCTCCTCATCTCCCTCTCCTTCATGTTGTTTGCCCCTCCCCGCCTTCCTCCATCTCCTTTTCTCCCTTGGTTTCTTTCATTTTCGCTGACGCTCCCTCAAAGCTACATTAAGTCATACCAACCTCTTGAAGAGAACATCAAAGTGTTAGGGCCTGTAAAATCATACAAGCTGAGTGCTTTATCATTACATGCCCCCACCTCCACCCCAAAAAATTTTCTGAAAAGGACTTTTATATACTCAGATAAGCTTGGAAGTGGAGGCTGAATTTTTTATACTCTTGTGATTGCAACTGATGACAACATACCACCTAACATAAATGCATAAGTGAGAGTGGTTATAGCATCTGTCCCACTATCATTGTCTGAAAACATCTGGAATAGCAGGCTTTTTATACATATGTGCCCGCTACTGCCCTGATTCCAATCTATAGGTAATAACCGGATGAGTAAACATGGAGTTGAATTTATATATACCAACAGATATATTTAAAATTTAACGTAGTAGTATACCTGACATTCCGATCCATCAGCGTTTCACACATGTTTTTATAACAGGGGCTGTAAAACAACATATCCACAGCTTTGACTAGTAGTACTTTAGTATTTAGCAGTAGTGTAGATATTAATACCAATGAGCAGTCGGGCATAAAAAAGATGTTTTAAGTCCGCTATAATGAGCAGATGATGCATGTATTAAAAAGATAAAGAAAGACAACACAGAGGACACACACACACATGCACACACGTAATCGGTAGGGTTACAGTCATTAATATTTAGATGCAGTTTCCAAACCATTAACCCTGTGGGAGTTGTGGCTATCTAATAGGATGGAATGTATTTATTTATTTATTGTGGTCTGCTGTGATCAGTGGGTATTGAAAAGCTTTCACAGCTGTTGCAGTACTTTAAATAATGTGTGTTTATATATAATATAGATTTTTTTTTTTTTTTCATAAAGGAAGGAAATTTGGTTTATAATTCCTTTTATTCTCTTGGGCCCCTCTGTATCTGCACTGTATTTTACCCCTTTTCCCATTTTAATTATTCCCATTTATAATTAAATAAGGATATAAGGGCTTGTTTTTTTTTTCTCTCCTTTTCAGTATATGAAAATCTTTAGACAGACTCGATAAGTGATTAATTTCACGTTAGGAGTGGTTTTCCAAGTCACCAAGAAGCTTGAGCGAGAAGCTCTTTAATCCTCAGTTTATTTTAAGGGTCTTTATCGCTCATTGTTTCATGCCCCCCACCTCTCCCAGTACACACACACACACACACACCTCTCTGCTTTGTACTGCTGTGTCTTTTTTCCCCCCCCTATTTTCCTTGTGCATGTTGCTTCCTCTCCGGAGGCTATATGTAATTACTGTCAGAGGGGGGCCTGCATAGATCTGTGTGACCTTGGACACTGAAAGACAAAGGCCACTCCAGGCACAGGGGAAGGAAGTGACTCTGTGCCGTACAATATTGTTAGTTTACCACTATGCTGGAGAGTCTACGTAATTTAAACACTTGCTAAATTTATAACTGCAGTCTTGATAGGTATGAATATGAAGTGGGCATGTCTGTATAAATGTATATTGGACACCGTAGTGACTAAACATTTCATTTCAAACCTTGTTGTCAGAAAATGTACCTGACCAAAACACTTACAGCCTAGGAAAGTTGGTTACATTGTTGTCCATTCATATAGCTCTCTAGTTTCACAGTGAGAAGAATGATGCGATTTCAAGCAATGCAGAGGCTGCAAAGACATATTTGTATGCAGTCCTCCAATAAGCCAAATGTGCATAACCAAGACAGTGACAGAAGTAGACATTTTTAAGTGTTTCTATCACTCCCTACATTGCAAAGACCTTTTCATGATATGACTTCTGTCAGTGGCAGTGGCAAAATTAAAGAAGCAAGAAAAACACAAACATGAGCAGGAAATGCACACATTACTGGTTGTTCCATGTATTTTTGACACTAAGTGGAGATGTAGACATGGATCTTAAAAGCTCTGCTCAGGTATATAATGCACCCTACCAACACAGTGGCATAAATGAGACCTTAAGTGCCCATACTAAGGACTGAGTGTTCCAAGGAGCAGGCATATCCAGCTGGTAGATCCTAATAAACATCTGTAGCCATGGCCAGTCAGCAGCTGCTTAGCTATCCTTCACAGAAAAGGGGCCCGTGCGCTAGCCGCACGTCTGGGGCATTGCGCGCGTAGGAGACTTCAGTCCTTGGCAGTAATGCGCCAACATAATAGCCTCCACCACCCATTGTGTTGACCACTGTAAGGTAAGAAGCTTCCCTCAATGTGTGGGAACCTGGGAAACAAAGAGCTGCTTTCCTTTTTTCCCCCCTTCTTTTTTTCTTCTTCTTTTCTTTTCTTTCCAATCCAACTGGATGCACAAAGGCTGTACATGACAAAGTGAATTAAGCTGCTCTCATCAACAAACAGCTGGGGTGAAAAGCTAGTACCCCCCACGAGTGGGGCATATATAAGCAGGCTAACTGTAGCTATAGTGATTCAAAAACTTCAAACAGGAGCTATGGCAGATACAACATGTAGTTCACACATCCTTTTTGCTTCTGAGAAAGCCAGCAAAAAAGATAATTTTGAGAGAATGTGCCTTCAAGTCAGCACACTTCAAAGGAGCCCTGAGAGCCTCTGAAATGATGGGCAAATTGCAGGAGGCATGCTAGAGGCTTAAAAGCAGGGTGCAGCTGACGGGCTTCCTTTATAAACCTTCTCATAAGCCTATGCTGACCAATTGGCATGTTTCCAAAGCCCACTTGCCCAGCCAAAATTGAAGCCAAACACACATCGGCAGTGAAAAATGTTTTACCAGTATCTAGCAAATGATGTAGGATGCATAACACATCTAAAACAGAGCACTGCAATGAAATGACACCATCTCCCAAACACTATATCAGCACCATGGTACCCAGAGAGCTGAAGCTGTCCATCTAAGTGTGGCATTTCTAGCTAGTTCTCGCTTATTGTGGCACACTGGGCCAGCATGGGCTCTTTAGATCTCAGTGTCTTTGGCCCTGGATGAATCGGCTCATATCAGTTGGCCAGACTTGGAGCACTTCTCTGACAGGAGACAGATCACCTTAAACAGCTCAGGTTGGTAAGCTGAAGGAACGGTAACCACGCTGAGGTTTTTTTAATGGACGAGGCTACAATCACAACCAACTCTAAAACCTTTGTGGCAAACAGTTTATCCCGGAAATGTCTCATCTCTCAAAACCACACTCAAATAGAGCCCCAGCTACACTACTACATGTGGGCAGACTTCATGGGGTGTTGGGAAAGACAGCGGCTTACTGATGGAACTGCCGGTGACCATGATGCCTGTGCAGCAGGGAGAATGGCATCCTCATCATACTCGATGTCATCAGGTTCTCCTCCTTAGATTTTGTGAGCTGGGTAGAAGGAGAAATTCTGTACCTGGGTCTTCCACCCATATCCTTTTACGAGGTGGAAGCTGACGAAGGCCCCACCGAGCTGACAGTTCTGATGATCTGTGAAAAATTTGCACATGCTTCACTGCAGTGTTGGAGAGACAGAGCTCAGTTTTAGGGGCTGCCAAGTTGCAGGTGACATTCCAGGAACCGTACAGCTATTTCAGTGCTTATATAAGCTGGGGTCTACTTGAAAATACAGCTTACAGCTGCCACAACACCATTTATTCTGTCTTGTAAACTTGTGCAGAAAAGATGCTTAATGTGTGACACACTGTTTAATATCGCTATTACTCATTACTGCATTGGTTTTCCCAGGCCACAGATTGTGTCACTGGGCAAAAGACTTGTCTCTGCCTAGCTAGTGACCTCCCCCTGATTTGGCCTTAATGCACTTGTCACATCCACGGTACTGGGCTGCTAGGCCTGGCCCCGACCGACAAACACACATTTTCTGCTCACCCCAAGCCTCAGCTGCAGCGCGGTTGGCGGTACATCCTGTCTACCGCTTGTTTCCTGGCACCCATACAGCCTCATAATGAGTGGAGTCGTTCCCCCCAACCAGGTGCCACTCCGTCCACATTATTCACACTTCTACCTTTTACACACAGCAGCTGTTCATCACCTAATGATGCTGGACCCAGCTACTGTTGGAGCAATGCAGGCAGAACAACACTCTGTCTGGCTGGACTTCAAACCAAGCCCTTTCCTGCTTTTTGAAACTGAATTTCATTATTTTTACAATTTAGGTTCAATTTATTTTTTCCATTGCTTTTTTTAGTTCAAGTAGATTTTGTTCCCTCTTTATTCACTGTGTTGATTTCAATAAGAGAACATAAGAATTACTATAGCGTTTCATATGAATTAGGGTGAGTGGCCTGCAAATTAGATGTCATGTCAAGGCAGCCAAGTGATGATTACTCTACAGAATACAGCTTACTAAAAAAAAGGCAAGAGTGCACTGAAAGTGGTTGTCACTTTTTTTTTTGGTTTTGGATGAAATGTCTAATTTTTACACTGTGGGCCAGAGTCAGCCAGGGGTTAAGATAATTAACTTCTGTGCCAGTGCATTATCATACTGTTTGTTTGGGTTTTCCCCCCAAAGCATTTGATTTAACAAAGTAATTTTTGTTAAGCATGAGTTCTCTGTTGAACAGTCTTATTAAAGTTTTAAGTAGAGAAATTGCAGAAATTTAGCAGTGGAAAATAACAACTTTCAGGCATCACTGTGATAGGTATATTAATGATTGTAGTAAACCTTTTTTTGGTTCAATAAAATTACAAAGTAAATGATTTTATAATTATACTAAGTGTATGTGACTTCAGCTATGTTTGAGCTTAAGCTACTTGTTTCCAATACAATATCAGCTTTAATTTCAAATTCAGTCTAATTAGAGTTTTGCCATTAAAACAAAATGGAGCATACTCTAAAAAAAAGAAAAGCAGTTATTTCTGTGGCCACTGTATCCCCATTCTTCTCCCTTCTTATGTCTAATATTTAATTCAGTTGAAGTGTGTACAAGGCCTTGTTGTAGTCCAATTCGACCATACACTGAACAAAGTAACCAAGCTAGGGAATGAAAGTTGCAGGAGAAGAAGCACCCGATGCGGCTTGTTTTTCACTTTTCCAGGTCCCTGCCACTGCAGCAGATGCAATATTTAGAGGTCAAGTCCCGCCAAGATGATCTTCCGCCTCCCAAGGCATTCATTATTAAATCAGATACGCAACTTAGCTTCTAAAAGGTCAGCTCACCTGTCGGTTTGAGGTGGGGTGCATTTGCTTTTCAGGTGGAAAATAAGCGTGTTTGTCCACACTCATAGTAAGCACGATTTGCACTAATGTCAACTTCGAGGTCGATTACCTAAAGCTGAATGGCAGAATGGGACTTTTCACAGTGGTGAGCCACTTGCAGGTCTAAATCTGGATCTCATCAACTCTGCCAAATGTGGGCAAAAATGTGCAAATATGTGCACATTTGGGGAATAAGGACCGTCTTATATAAACTCCCCACAATCAAATCCGGGCATTAGCTGCAGTCAATGAGACTCGACAGGTGGTAGAGAGAGGAACAGAAGAGACTGATGCAAAAAGAGAGCCACAGATGCTTTCTCTCTGTGATGGCTTTTCCAATTACAGAAATGGTAATTTGCCGTTCAAAAAAAACGACTCCAGACTGCCAGGAAGTGAAAAATGGAAGAGAGTTATTGCTGGTGGAGTATCGTAAGACATAATCCATATCCCTTTCTAGAGGGAGTGGAGCAGCAGTTGTCAGGTGGGGCGATCATTTGTTTTTCTAGCTTGACCTCCTTCGACATGCTGCAGATGCTCAGAATATTTTAAAGATCAGTCAGGAAGGGGATTAAATGGCCTTATTCCTATTTTGCCTTTCTTTTACACACTGTCTGCAGGTGACTGCTTTACTGGTTCTTTGTTGACCAAACACGGGGGCCAATGAACTCATAACAGCTTTGTGTGCTTGCTCTCACTGCAGGCCTCCCAAGCCAGTACGCTGTATACTGAGGCTGTGTTTTGTTGTTTGTCATTGCTGCCTTTTTACCTTGAAATTGCTGCTCGCATGTCCTGAAACACAGCCATTCCTCTACCCCGAGAGGATGAAGCCTGTCCAAACCTCATGCATATTTAACACCGCAAACTAACAGGTGAGCTAGGGCACAAAGCTCTGTTCAGTGTTTGTGAATCTCTCAGATGGTAGATGATGTACCATCCATGTATCCACACAGTCTTTGACTAGCCAGGCAGGGGGCACAACAAAGGCTCTGCAGCATTTTCAACATGAGCGAGAATGCTGATGCAAAAATGAGAAGAAGGAGAGAAAAAAAAAAAGGCTTTTGGGGTAATTGTGTGTCTCCTCTAGATCTTACCATCCATTTTTCTTTTATAAATCTGACTGAGCTGTAGCTAGGTTTATGTGTCTGGATCTTCTCCAGTCAGTTATTTCCCTGGCAGTTATCTTTTCATAGATGCTCTCTGCTTTGACTCCTAATTTTGTCATTCTTATAAACCAGGAAATTGGAATGCTTTCATAGGTAGCCATTGCTCTCCTGGCCTGAGCTCCTTTCATATTGTGATTATTTACCGTTCTATGGGTTTAATGCCTTTTGTAAAAAGCTTAATAGAATTCAGTGGAGCCTTGGGATGCGTAGTGAAAGGGCACTTGATTCGCTGTTTTTACTGGCTTTTTGTTTTCCCTCGTCTTTGCTCACACACCGTGTGCCACAAAAGAATAGAATGTGATCAGAACTAACCTGTAACATGTCAGTCTCTCTCCCCTCTCTCTTTTTCGCTCACCTTTTCTGTTGTTTTTCTTGTTTTAAAGCCTAATTGTTCCCTCGCTATTCTGTGGGCATTCAAAATGTAATTATATATGATTTACAAACAGCTGCATCCATAATGGTGAATAAACAAATTACAGAAAGAGGGAGGGTGGTGAAAAAAACAACAGATGAATAAAGAGATGAAGACAGAAAGAAATTGGCCGGCATAAGACACAGTCAGTGGTTTGGCTGCTTTTTAGATCATCACTTTGGCTCTCCATTCAACGCAAAATGAGCACTCACGCTTGACATGGTTTACCCATTCTGCACGCAGATATTTAGTTGTCTTCATGCCAACGTAAAATGGGAATCTTGTGCTGTAATGCAGCGTTTCCTCGCTGTCCTTCCATGCTAATGCGACTCTTCCTATTCATTCAGAATTTCCGCACTTGCGTAAGCTTTTACTCAATTCAACCCCAGATGGCAAATTACTTCTGTCGGTGCTCACCTGCAGTTTGTGAAGTTCATTTTAGCTTTCTTCCACACTGATTGCAGTCAGAGTACACTTAATTGTAGGCATTTATGTGTAATTCCTTGCACATCCACCTTATTTCCATGTGCATTTTGTTGTTGTTGCTGTTATTATTGCTGTTGTGATTTGCACCTTGACAGTACACTGATGTTCTTCTATGGACAAGCATAGACTTAAACCTGGACATATGGATGGAGTGTTTCTGATAATCCTAGATCCAAGAATTCTGCACTCCTAATTAGACCTTCAAATCCCAACACGGAATAATGATAATGCATGAGTCCCACGCTGCATACTAAATTGAGCACACCTTGCAGTCTGCAGATGTGGAAATGAACATTGAGTGCTCTGCAGGTGTCAGTTTACAACTCTTATCAGGTTAAGACTGAGATAAGAAAGTTCTAAAGCTAAACTGTGATGCAAGAAAATGCATCTGGTAAATAAGGATGTATTATATTCTTCACATTCTTCATTATTCTCTTTCTAGAGGATAAGAATCAGGAGGTGAATATGAATATGTTAATTTTCTTCTTATTCCAAACATCAGGAAAAATCGAACCCTTAGCAAACAGCAGTGTACCAGAGGAAATAAAGGTGATGGGCACTAAAAGGCTCACCAGCACCATGAATGGGATAAAATGTGTATGCATGTGAGAGATTTATTTAGCTAGTCTGCATAATTATGATCATTCTAAAATCTGTGATATGGTGGTCTCATAAGCTTCAGCTTACCAGTTCATACTGTAAATAATCCATTCTGTTGCTCGGTATTGTAAATACCATTTACATCAATAAAGCATTTTCAATTAAATGCACACACATTCGCATTAAGAAGGAAGGCACGCACCAACTTTTTTCAATTTGCTTAATAAATCAAGGAGGTGGCTGACTGTGGAAGCTGTAGTCCACTGCAATATTAGTTATTCTGCACCAAGCCACAGTGGTAAAGCTGGAGTATAGTGATGCAACGACCCCGCCTGTGTGCGTGTGTGTTTGGTCCATATGATGCAAGCTGTTTAGAAAGCAATTCATCTGATGTGTTTTCTAAAAACTGCTTTCTCTACAAAATGCTGAGGATGGGTCTGTTTGGTGTTGTTTATACTTCTTCCCCACCTCTCCGCTGCATTCCTTAGCAATTGCTGTACCAGTGGGTGGCTAGTGATGTGTTGGACACCCCC
>VUQG01024815.1:8024-18660 GCA_015106755.1 Etia nguti | reverse complement strand
ACTCCCACAATCCCTTTGTATCCCTCGTTGGTATTTTTCTCCAAGTTTGACAGCATGCAAATGAAGGTTTCCTGTCTGCTGTTGGTTTGCAGCTGCCTGCCTGTCTCGGCACAGATAACCGTGGGAAAAACAGCATCATTATTTGTGTTTTCTTGTTCTCCACAAGCATAAATAATTTTAGGTGTTAATGACAACTCACAGCAGCAGTACATAAGTAAAAAAATAAATAAATAAAATTTTTTAAAAAGGTGCGTGCAGTGCCTGCCTCCAAGCTGTTTGATAGTAACATGCATAAGCAGCGCTTACTAATTTTGCACGCAGATACATGCACACGCTGACTGCATTTATTTTCACACAAGAAGACAGGTTAGTGGGAGAAAACATGTTTTTGTAATACCCCGGTTGTACTGTAAAATAAAAGTACACATGCACAAGATGAGAAATTGGGTTTTTACCCAAGGCTGGCATGCTCGGTTCTTCTATCCATGCGGTTTAAAAATATCTGGATCTGCTATTGTAAGACTGGGAGCAAGTGTATGCGTAGATGCAGTATTGTCACACAAAATATTGATATGACTGTTATGTTTACCGCTTACTACATGATTTTATTGGGGGGAGGAAAAGAAGCTATTTGCAGAATTTTCGAAAGCATCTCTACTTTCCTTGAATAACCTCCAACATTTTCACAGTACTGTATGTGTAATGCAATTTTGTTTTTGCCTCAGTTTCCTTTCCCATTGTATGAATTTATGTTTTTAAAGATGCTCCATTGCACATGATTCTGGCGCTCCTGCCCACGAACCCCCTCCAGGTGGTAGATCAGTGAAAATGGCCTCTAAAAATACCACCATGGAAATTTATATGGGCCACTTTACTAAACTAGCTGCTGTAATTGCTTCCACACTCTTCATACAGCTCTACACACAAAACGCACAGCCACTTGCGAACACTAATAGACATGCGTGTGTAAACATGCTCTGCAATACACAAATAAATATACTGTACATAATACACAAACACCAGAAAAGTGGCTCTCTTGGAGATGCACATACTTAGTGGTGTTCACAATCAGCTCCCCAATTGCAACTGATGGGTGCAAATCAGACTGCCACTTACCGCAGTCATTGGATCCATGAAGCCCTGACTCATAATCTGATTTCTCAAGCTCCCGCCATATCGACAGCCCCGTTCTCGCCTTGAATCCACCATAATAGGTCTCCCTCGCATGATATAATGGCTTGATAGGCCATAAAGACCCACTGGGAGAGCTGGCTTGCTTAATTTAAAATTCTATTTCTCTAACAGAGTCAAGGCATAACAAGAGAAGCAGGTTGTGTTTTGGTATAAGTATCTGAAGGCGTTAATGTTTTGTTTTTGTTTGTATTTTTCCCCCACTGACCCACCAGTGGTGCTTAAGTGTTAAAAAAAAAAGCCTCGGCTGATTTAAATTTTACTAATCTTACATTCAAGGTCATCGTCTTGTGCACCTCTGGACGGGTTTCAGGTGGCTGTTATTTTTAGATCTCTCAGTAGAAGTCATGTCATGTCCCCTTGCACTTCTGCCTCTGATTCACCTCCAATATGTCAAAAAAGGGCTATCCTTCAACTTGATTTTCATTTTAAAGAAGTGGAAGCAAAGATTGCATTTGAAAGGCCAAAAGAATTCCTGTTTTTTCAGTGCATTCAGAGCTGGCATCAGATGGCAGATTGGAACGCGACATAATCAGATTGTTTATGTTCCTCAAATGTAAAAAAGCTGATGCGGTAATGTCGTCATCCTGCCGGGCAGGCGGCACGGACACCCAAGTTTGTGAATGCGATAATTCGAGAACAAACCAACGTACAATTTTCAAATTCATACCATCTACTTTTCAGATTTATGCATCTGTTAGAAATCTCAGGCGAGTTTGAATTTTGGTAACCTCAACCTCAAGGTCAAGGTCAGAGGTCAAGATTTCTGAAAATCTTGTGTTTTCAGAACTTTTTGAGCACACCTATTTGTGTCTGTCCATTTGAATCAAGGCATAAAGTACATTCTCTAGAGCAGTGATTTCATTTAACTTGAACTAAAGTATCTTATTGTGCTTGAGCATGCAGGAATGCTTTTAATTTATTCATAACAAAAAGGAAAATGATTGTTAGAAGTTGCACCATTCAGTTATGAAGGGAATAAACAACCCGATAGAAAAATACTCTCACAAGAAGTACCATAATGCCTCACAAAGCTGTGCCAGGCTTGATTTCATTTATATTCATACATTTATTTAGGAGCTCTGCATGGGGTAAGATACACGTGTTCATTTTCTGCCGCTGCCTCAGGATCCACCCTCCATCAGTCACATACTGCCAGCAGCTGAAAGGAGGAATCACAGGCACCTCTGTATAGGATTTTAATGAATTTTAGGTCCATTTTACACACAGATGTTCTATATTTTAACTGCTGCTGCATCAAGAGTGGAAAGTCCCATTTTTAGTCAGGTGAAATGCAAACGGAGAAAAGGTTGAAACCACAACAATGTCAAAAACTGGCCACAGGCATGTAATGAGTATAATTTGAAGAAAACTCAAATTACATTTGGAATTTTAAGTTAAACTCCAGTCCCCTCACCTGTTATCTCACATGTATTTCCTATCAGGCAGTCAGCTGGAGGGTCTGATGGAGACCATGAGAGCAGAAATCGCCGCCCAGCCACCAGTGGAAGGATCCTACGCTCCACGCCGGGGAGACTACTGCATAGCCAAGTTTGCTGATGGCGAATGGTGAGCATGTGTTATTGTTCCTCTGATGTTAGCAGCCTCATAGACACCTTAATACATTTAGACAATTATCAACATTATCGGGTCATCTTATGACAAACAGGAAGGATTAAGATGTCTCTCTCTGTTGACGCAAGGGTTATTAGCTGTTGTTCTTCAGTATTATAAAAAAATTAATATTCAGTTTTGAGGCAGTGATATGAGTGATGCAGTGCATATATAAATAGTTCGATCTGTGTAGGTTTTCTTTTCTCAGTGAATAATCACCCAATTTTGACAGCACCAGTCGGGAGTGACACTGACCTTATTACGTGGATCAGGTGTCATCTGATGTGATTGATGGTATCTGGTTTCTTCATCAGTGTCATCACATAATACAATGGATGGCCAACTTATTGATGGGGTTGTACCACAATACTCGGTATCAACAGATGCCCCGAGGGAAGAAAAAAAGAACTGGATGGTGTCGTGTGATTTATCAGCTGAGGGAAGAAACTCTAAACTAAACATTTATTTTATACATTTTTGTGAGGTACAATATGTGCTTGCACGCTGTAGTTATTTCCCTCACAGGAACACCTGACATTTCATTTTTACCTTGTCTCTATTTAAGCCTGCGTCGACTGCAGACACCCACAGGGTGTAATTAGCTCAATGCCACTGCTTTGGCCCTTCAGAATCAGCAGTAGCTTGACAGTAGCACACATACACACCTCTTCATCATCTCCTCACTGGATGTTCGTAGTTTACAGATGGTTATGGGACAGATAGAAGTCACAGTGATCGAGGGAGGGAGAGGGAGTCTGTCAAGAAGGTGACGGTGAAAAAAGACCACAAAACTGATTAAAAACCAAATGTTCCCCCAACCCAGGTGCTGTCCTTTCGTTCTTCCATCCCTCCTTCCATCTTCCTGTCCTGTTTTTCCGGGGAAAGGCTCAAGTTTATAGCAAGCCATCTGCTGTAAACCTTCCACTTCTTTAACCTGTTTTTTGTGAAAAAAAAGTCTGTCAGAAACCCCACTTTAGGTGGAAAATATCTGATATCTTTGTCGTTTTCTATTATTTTTCAGCAAGCTAATTACGTTCATGTTTGCATTGTTCTCTGTGTCCGTATCGAAGTATTCTGTGACGCATGTGGAATGTCGGCTCCTTTCATTCGGGGAGTAATTAGAAATTTGTCGCCTTACAAGGCTTCTCGGAATACCGCAGATTCAAAGTGAATGGAAAAGAGAGCGAATAAGAAAAACCGTTCATTAGTCACTCGCACTTTGTCTTTTGCTCTTCTCATTCCTGTTCTTTGTGCTCATTGCTGTTGTCTTCCTGTTAATCACTTATTCAGTTTTAACTTTGTGCTCTCGTTTCTGTCTTTGCCCATGTGGGCCTAATTATTTGACTTTTTCCTGCTGTCCTTGGTGTACAGCCGATTTGTCTTCCTCGCGCTCATTTGTTAAAGTTAAGAGTCAGCGATGGTCAGATGAAACGACACACTGAATCGAGGGAAAACAAGTTCTTATGTTGCGTATGAATTCACAGGAAGGATTTAGCCACTGTTAAGGCATTTTGTTGTTTGGTTTTCAGGGATTTTTTTCCTTTAATTTAACCCTGATTAGTATGTCCTTGTAATAACAAGTTTATTTTCATTCAGATTGTCAGATATGCTTGAAAATATAACCGTTACAAGTGAAACCGCAGGGTTTTTTGATTAGCACTAATGCACTCACGTTATTTGCTACAAGGCAAAAATAGGTTTAAATTTCTCTCTTTTATTGCATGGAGGCCCCCGTGCAATTCTCACAGCCCTGCTATGTCCTGATAGATCCCCTTTGTCCCACCTCACCCCGCCGCCTCTTCCACTCCTCTCCTCCGATCACAACAGACAGATCCTCCAACACATTCTCCCCAGGGAAATAAGCACAGAATCATTTACTCATCTTCTTTTCCTCTTGTGCCCTCTGTCTTCATCTGTTTCCCCTGTGCTCTATACTCTCTCTCTCTCTGCGCTCCCCACTACCCCTTTCCTTCTGTCTCTCTCTCAATTATTTTTTATTTTTTTTGCTGTTACAGGTACAGAGCCAGAGTGGAGAAAGTTGAGTCAACGGCAAAGGTCCATGTCTTCTACATTGACTATGGCAACGTGAGTAACTTTGTGACAATACAATGGCACAAAGTGTGTACATGTTCTTGTCTTTATCCCTTAATGATGCATTGTCATCTTTAGAATATAAAACAAAGCGTTGGTGTTCAGGGCTCAAAACATATGCACAGTAGCAATGCTTTTTCCTGGCCAAACCCAACAGCCAGAAGGAGTTTAGTAACTGAAGAGGGATTTCTTTTCCATTATTATCCATCTATTCAGCGAAGTCACCAGTTGTTTGCTTGTTCCCATGTTTATTTAGCTGGAGTGTTTTTCTTTTGATGTGACTGAAGCAGACTGCTTTTATTCATGCTGTAACTATGACAAAAACAGAGCTGCCCCGCTTTCTGAGGATTCTCATTCACTGACTCCGTGATGACGAAGGCACTACATCCTCACAAATGCGTTACAATTGCGTCTCTGCCCACGTGCGTACACATGCTTTTGCATCACCATACCACCAAGTGGCTCATTCAACCAACCCCCGCCCCCCCCGCGACCACCCTGCGGAGTTTTCCCATGATGCAGTGGAGCAGCACAGTGTGTGACTGACCTCAGAGCAGGGGACACATCGAGGTTTGGTTGGCAGATGTGATGCATCCTGGCATGTTGCTGAAAGTGTGATTCTCCGAGGCTGACCCGGCACACAGAAAGGGGAAAAAAATCAAGCTTCTGTGTACCTCATTCTTTGTCGTTTTGCGTCATTTCAGTTTGGGTCGATCTGGCCTTGATTTTTATGGCTCAGGCTATTAGTTGATAATGTTGCAACCTCGCTCGGGAACAGGTCAGTACCTGAATTATTATGTGATCATTAGAAAACACAGCAGAACACTTTTGGCATTTCATTTTTAAAGCCCGCGTTCAAAGTGCTGTCAAACCTGAATATGGCGGCGATAAATCTTAACGTTTTAGCCATAATAAATGTTCAAGGTTTTCTCTGTCTAGACTGTACAGACCAGTGAACACATTAGCCTAAGATATGGGGGTCATTAAATTAAGTCCCTACTTCTAACGGCCATATTTGTCTGACTTTCCACCACAGTGTAGCCTGTGGTGATCAGTGATTGGTTATTGCTCACGTGTGCCCTACCTTTGTAGATATATCAAGTTTATTGCTTCATAACATTGACATACAGTACATACTTTTAATCTTTATACATTTTTTAAAAAAAAATCTGGGAGCCAAGTTAAAGTGCAGCACTGAACTCACAATCGGTATTCTAAACGTGCATAAAACTGTTGTTTTTATGGACTTTTTTGTGACATTTTAAAGGGGGACCTATTGTACTTATTTTCTGTCATAGATGTATTGTTACATTAGTGAATGTTCATATTAAACATGGCCAAAGTTTTAAATAATGTACAAGCAGTCACTGTGAGCCAAAACCTCGGGCTTCAGACAACTTATTATTACTTTTTTGCTTTGGATGATGTCAGTGAGAGCAGATGCACTTAATAATGATCTCCCACGCACAGCTCTGGCCCCACCGACCCACTCTTCAAACCTTTTGTTTCTGAAGACTAGCCAATTAGAGGAAAGCTGGTTTAACGGCAGGGGGAAGACAGGTAAAAATGGCTTGTTTCACAATACTCCACTATAGTAGCTTAGAGTAGAGTTCAAGAATAGAAAATATGGTGTTGGAAATGAACACAACAGGTCCCATTTAATGTCAGTGCAAAACAAATGAATTTAACCTGAAATGCCTATCTTAAGCACTTTAAAAGTAGGCTTTAAAAGCCTTTGGCTGCCTTTGTGTTAAGGTGCACAGTACTTTCTTTCATTTTTGTAATTTGGTGTGGCAGCATTTGTTGGTGACAATCAGTTTGACGTGTATTGCTTTCTTTACTCTTAGCTCGTAGCTAAACTAGAGAGCAAATGTAGCTTAGTGAAGGGAGCCTCAGTACTGGTGTGGTGATTGCTAGGTGACAAAATACAAGAACAAAGCCCTTGAGCAACAAAATGGCATCTGTTCTTCTCTCGTGGTAAACTATCGTTAAAGTGGCAAAGTACAGATGGTACAATTGATACAATCTTATTTGAAAGATGGGGGCTGGAATGCCAGAAATTCATGAGCAGACAATGATAACAAGCTATTTGTTTTTCTGTGGGTAATATAGGTAAAATGGGAAACTCATGAACAGTTTAAGGTAAAAAATCTTTACTGTTCGGAAATACTTTTGAGACTTCGCTGACACTGTAACTTACCTAATTTCTTTAAAAATGGAAATAAAACAAACTCCATTTTTATGTGATTGCGATTGATGTGACAGCTTGTTATTAACCTGTTACATATTGATTATTATTTTTTTCCTTCCTTTTTTCATATTCAGAGAGAAGTTGTTTCATCCACCCGTCTGGCCCCCATACCTCCGGCCTTCAGCACCAGGACCCTGCCAGTACAGGCCACCGAGTATGCCTTCGCCTTCATCCAGGTCCCCCAGGACGTAAGTGCACAGACAAGCACGCGCGCAGAGCTGAGATATGTGTCGCAGCTGAAAGCTTCAAAATTAACTTCGAGATATCGGCTTCTTCAGTCTCATTTTCTGCCAGCATTTGAAAGTCGACTTTCCTGGCAAGACATGAAAACTGTTTGAGTTTCACTTATCACACGGGGCGATAAGTCTGTAACTGACAGACGGGGTTGAGTTGTCATTCCAGGCAAGTGTTAGTGAAAATTATGCTCATACATAATGCATATTGTACAAAGCAGACAGAACAATGACAAACACCAAGTCATTGATTTACTTGTTTGCACCAGATTTGAATATAATTGGGTGCGCAGGCATGGTTTTATTAACAGTTTGATAGGATGGATTTCGATATATACGTTGCTTCAGCTGCCTGAACTCTTTCTCATGTTACAGAGTGATTAAAAGCCTTCCAGTTGCTTTGTGTGTTTGTGTACGTGGATGTCCATCTGATAGCAGAGCACCAGTGACTGCATTTTGTTTTTTTCCTCCACGGCACTAATCTTCTTGTTTACATCTGAGTGTGTTTTCTCAACCTCCGGTGACCACTGGTGTGTGTTTATGTCTCAGCATGTGTGTGAGTGACTGTGTTTCGTGGGTGTCGGGGGGGGTCAACCGATTGGTAGCGTTTTGAGCGAGGAGCATCCCGAATAGAAATAAAACCGAAGCATGTTTTCGTTTGGTATGTGCCCGATTGGCGCATTATAGTGAGTGTTTACAGGATTTTGATTTCACTTAACTCAGTGTGCATGTTTCACAAAATAATATAATTACACACATTTACAGTAAACAGTCTAAATGTTTTGGACGGGTGTGGATTCATTTTTATGGTCAGTTTAGAGGCTGTAGTCTGTGATGCACTATGAAATGCACAGATTATCAAATGCACTTAATAGTGTAAGCAAAAGAGGCTCCATTTATTCTAAAACGTGGCAACCCTTTGAAGGAAATGTTTTGTTTTCTGCATCAGTGAGACAGCCCGTTGCGTTATACAGTCAAATTGCAAATTTGATATCATTATGTTTGAAAATGTAGCATAAAGTATTTTTAATGGGCTTGTGAATGTGAGGAAACATAATCAAATAACAGAATATCAATCAAATCCACATCGGCACCCTCTTTAAAAACCACCGGATGGATTAGCGCAGGGCTGTCAAACATAAGGCCCGCGGGCGAAAGTCAACCCGCCAAAGGTTCTAGTCTGACCCACTGAACATCTTATGAAAATTCAGTTAATTCTAAAATTTAAAGTTTTAGAGCTTTTTCCTGCTGATAAAGACCTCTCCCATGGCAATTCATACAACACCAAAGTAACCTCATAATAGATAAATGATGAAAAAAAAATCTTCACAGCAATAAAGAAAGAAAGAAAAAGAAAAATTTTGCAATGACAGGACAGTCTGTGCAATAATGTCACACATTTATTTCTCACAATTAAAGCTCAAAGCAACATTTTTTTTTTTCCATTTAGAAAAAAAAACAAAAAAAAACAGACGTTGTGTGAAATTGATTTTTTTTAATGTGTCAGGGATTAAATTTGTAGTTAAAACTTGTTTATACTGTGGGGTGGACGTGGCCCACAGTATTTGTTTAATATCCCTGGCCTCGTGAATTCATCTCCAACAACATTTAAGCCTAGCTAATACTGATAACATATTGTTGGATGTGAAAACAGAATCACTTTCACTAAAACCCATTTTCTTAGACTTTTTGAAGAAAAAGTGCATGTGTTCAGAAGCAGGTGGTACCAGGGTGCATGCTGTCACCTGTCTCATGAGTCAGTGATGAAGTGGCCCATCTGTTGATCCAGCCCAGGGGACAGAGGCATCACCTACACCTTACAGCCTGCAGACACACACACATAAGCACACAAAGCTAAACCACATGTTGGAAGTTGACATGCACCTTACCCCTCTCTGTCAGTCTGCATCTGTTCTTTCCTATTTCTCTTTTCATTTTCCTCTTTTCTTGTGTTTGCCATCTGGTTTTTCTGAAGTCCCTTTACTACGTCACTCAAACTGACAGCACGTGACAGCACACGACCCCGCTTGTACCACACCTTTGCTGCTGCGCTCAAAAAAAGCTTGTTGCCTTCGTCTTGCAATCTGCAACCTGACACCTTTACACGAGATGTTCACCATCCCGAGTCATTCATTGTCAGTCGTATATTTTTCTTAACACAGTTCTGCCAGTAGCATAAGATCATTCTCCTGCCTCCTAATGCCTTTTCATATAGTGACAATATCTTTGCAGGGGGGAAAAATGCCAAGGTACGCTCTCACTGTTCTGCTGTTTTGAAGGAATAACACTTTTAACTTAAAGTTTTTATTTGCAAGGAGGCACAGTGTGTTATTTCCATGACATCTCACTCCAGCAGCATCTACCACATATTTATCAGTAATTAATCCAGTTTTCTCGTGGGCATCACGAACTCTCAGCTGCCTTGCCATTTTCTTTAGTTTGCCTTTTCAGCTAATTAAACACATTTTTGCTAAGACTGTTCTTGTAGAAAAGATGAACACCCAAATTATTTCTTTTAACAAATGCTAGACAGAAGCACTCCAACCAAAATTGCCACTTTCTAATGGTAGTAGCTTATAAACAAGCCTACTATTCCATCCAATTATTCAGTCACGTACTAAATTGCATCGCTTACACTGGACTGCTATCGATCTCTTCTCATTAACAGGCATGTGCAAATTAAGCGGCGGAAAAAATACATTTTCTTTTTCTTTTCTTTTTTTGGCTAAAATTACACAGCAAAGGTCACTGGACAAAACTGTAGAACACCTGCTGACACAACACATCCATCTTATTCTTTTCATAATTTGCTTTGTGTTTTCTTGAAAATGAAAAGTTCAAAAAGAAAAAAAGGTGCTTTGTGCCGGGACAAGATGTAACATTATCTTGTCTGAGAAGTTTGGCTTGTGTTGTTTTATTAAAAATGTAATTTTCTTCATAGCATTTTAATATCGCTCAAAGCAGGTCATTTTAAAAAAAAGAAGTGTTTTGTTATCCAAGTGTAAGCTGAGGTGCGAATGCAAACATTTTTGCCCTCAAGTGCTTCAGAAATGTCTGTTCTACACACAGTGGATGAGAGCGGGTCACTGAAAGGCACTCATTAATTTTGTATCGTCTCTTCACGAGTGTCAGTGCAATTCCTCTTCTATAGTAGTCTCTCTCTGCGTTTTTCCCTTTCCTCCTGTATCAGCTGTCTCTCTCTCTCTCTCTCTCTCTCTCTCTCTCTCTCTTATCTCCCTCACTCTCTTACTTTCTG
>VUQG01024810.1:0-12313 GCA_015106755.1 Etia nguti | reverse complement strand
GATGGAGAGAATAGACAGACTGTTCCCTGTTTGTGAAGGACTGCTAGAAAAGTTGAAAAATAACTAATTGTCTGTCCTGAATCAGTCTTATTAGGTAATGTTAATATAATTTTATCATTAAAGTGTTTTCAGTGTGGGAGAAAGTACTCACGGCCTTCAAGTTAAACACTATGAATGGCAGTATTAAGTTTAATATTCAGAAACCTGAAGTATGTATCAGCAGCAGAGTGGACCTAAAAATAAATGTCCATGTTTTTTTCAGTTCTATGAAGCTTTGAGTATTTTGGATTAGTAGTACTGCTGTGTTTGTTGTATCATATTGCTGTAATTGTTTATATGCTTTATATATTCTGAGGTAAGTTGATGTATAATGTTACATCATATTCTATAAGGATGTTATGTGTTTGTATACTTTCTGTCCAGTTTGACCCATTTAGCAGAAGTCAGCCTGTTTAAGGCTCTGATACCTATTCTGTATGACTTAAAGCAGTTATGACATGGTATGATTTTCTCACCCAATTAAGGAATATTTAATATATCAGTCTACTCTTCATTTTATCAGAAACAGTTATCACAGCTTGTACATTTTCTTTTTACACATATTTGTAAGCATTCAGATTTAGTAATGCCAACATATTAAAAGAACAATATTTGTCTCTTATGTATAAAATATCTAATAGATCACTGTCAAAGATACTTGTCTTTGAGTGAAGATTTAAGGTGATAGGAAATATAAATAAATGGAAGTTGAATCTTTACCGAAGCTCAGTATTTGACACAGAGTTCAAGCTCACTGGTGTAATAAATCATAATAATCTAATAATAAATATAATATCAGCCATATTATATTTACATTACCAAAGTGTAATGACTTTGGTGTCATGAACAACATTAGCTAATTGTTATTTACTAACTAATCTTAAAATGACTGTTCAGTACAGGAATGAAGCCCAACAATCATGTTTTTACAGTCCCGTGGTCTCAGCCTCAGATACTCAACAAATCAAAGTGATCTCATAAAAAAAAAAACGAACAAAAAAAACATTTTTTCTCCTTCATTTCTGTCAAACAGTTCTGTATGAAACGTTTCTCGCGGTTAGTATCATGGTTGCTAGGCAACCTGAGCAGCGCGAAGAAGGCCAGACCGTCATACTTCCGCTTCACGGTCGAGGAGTTACTTGGTTCAACTTCCGGTGGTACTGACGACAAGCAGTCCAAAACGTAACTCTTATCTCCTTTTCCTAACCACCTTTCCATGACCTCGATCGAAAACATCAAGGAAGCTCAAGGTCGAGGAAAGGTGTGTTGGAAAAATGACAAGGCTAAGGAAGAGAGAAGTGCAACGTAAAGAGAATCTGACCAACCAAAGTACGCAAGTTTGTATTTCCCTATTTGCTAGTTTGTATTTGGTAAGTTCATTCGGGAGTCTGGTCTTCCATGGGAGGACACAGCACAGTCATTCGGCGCGGGCGTGATGACGTCACAGCTCAGCTCCAGAAGTAATTTAAAAACATTCATAGATAGATAGATATTTCTCTATATATCTATATCTCTTCTCTATATATCTTCTCCTTGCCATTATTCATATTCATGATCATTATTAGTTGTCTTCTAACATTAAAAATAATCTTTCACTATGTCAACAGGCTTCATACAGTTGAGCAAACACTACGTGACTAAAGCACTACCTTTATTTCTCCTAATGAAAACATATATGCTCAATCATCCAGGTAAGCAAACCCCAAAAAATTCAGTCTAAATTTTAATTCTAATGAATTCATTCAGCTTCAATCAATTATATAGAACACGAGTAGAGAAAAATAAGGAGAATTTTCAAAAGATCTCTGTTTTCTGTTGCCTACATTGTAGATGCTGACTTTGCCTCCACATCTAAACAGAAAATGAGTACAGTCACGGGTTACAATGGGATTCAGGATGTGGAAAAATCCTAAAATTGCTTGTATTGGTTGACTAAGCGTGGTGAAAAGAACGCCAGCTGACAAGAATTTATATTGTGAGCTCCAGTAGGTTTTCTTTCTGTACAGGCTGTGATTAACTGATTTGTGCTGCTGCTGTTCATTGTGGACTTACATGTCTGAATTTAAAGAGGTGTAAGAAGATGTTTCATGAGCTGTCTTGGCTGATTTCCCTCCCCTACACTGACAGTACACTGTTGCTGTCTTTATACTAGATCGTATAAAGTTGGTATGAAGGTGGAATTGAGTGAATGGATCTAAGCATCATCAGCTTAAATTCAAATCAATCTTTGATACCCTTTATGCAACCTCTGAGCAGGAACACCACAGCCGCTGTACACCAATCCAACACACTGTTCTTTACTTTAAATCCATCACAACAATCTAGCCTGTTTATCCTGCATGAAAATCATGTTCAGTTTGAGCATGATTTTCATGCAGCCATGAACTAACATAAAGTTAGCATACCTTTGTTTCAAAATATGAAAAAAAACATAACTAAACATAATAGTCAGATCCAATATCTGATTTAAAAATTAGAATTTACATATAAACTTTAAATTTCCAGTTTATCAAATACCACTGAGCAGTCCTTCCTTTAAATATAACCTCTCTTCTTCCTCTCCTCTCCTCTCCTCTCCTCTCCTCTCCTCTCCTCTCCCATCTTTCTCCATCTCTGAGTGAAGTTAGCTTGCACTCTTTTTCTCTCTCTGGGAAGCAGCTCTACCTGAGCTAGCAAACACAGAGTGCGACAAACTGCACAAAAACAGTTTGTGTGTTTGCTAATATTTGCTAAGCTGATGGAAACATTGCATTTGAAATTATTTGTCATTTAAAAAAAGGTTACTCCACTTATGCTCCTTCTGTGGGGCTAGGTAGATGCTGAAATACTGCAACCACAGCTTATAAGCATCTGCTCTTGTTTGGAATAACATGAGTGTTAATTAGGCTGACACTGAACACTGATTATTTTAGGGGCTTGTTCATACCCATATGAACAAGTATGCCTGCCTCTGAGGAAGTATTCCTTATAACACCTGACTATCCTCAGTTGAAGTCAACAGCACTCCACCTACTGTACTGTGAGTAGAGCAATGCTTTCCCCTCCTGAGAATGCAGGAATGCCTGTGCCGCATTCCACTTGGCCTGGCAGTACTTGTGAGCTTCTGCTGAAGTCCCACAGGCTAACCAAGCCCGAAAGGGCTCCTCCTCAAGCTTGATGGATCGATTCACCTACAGCTCCTTCCTATCCACCATCTGGTTTGGGGATTACCACCATGACAGGCACCAACCACCTTACAACTTTAGCTCCTTATAGCAGCCTCATCAATGGAAGTGTGGAACATTGTCCATTCAGACTCAATGTCACCAGCCTGCCTTGATGTGAGAGCCACAGAATATCTCATATACCATGGACAAGCTGTTATTTGCACAGAAGACCACTAACAGAACGCTACATGTTCAGATCAGGCAGGCCATTCTTCCCAGTCACACCCTGCCAGGTCTTGTTGTCAATGCTAAGTAAGCGTTAAAGTCTCCCAGCAGGACAATGGAGTCACCAAATGGAGTACCCCCGAGCACCCGACCCAGTGACTCCAAGTGGCTGCAGTGAGAAAGCTGCAGAGAGTTGAGCATCTGGGTAGAAATGACCTTTTTCTGAAGGATGGCTGGCCTCACCCTTAGTGATAGGTTAGGAGATTAACCTTCTGAGAGGAGCTTGGAGTAGAACCAATACTCCTCCACATCGAAAGGAGCCAATTGAAGTGGTTTGAACATCTTGCAAGTGTGCTTCCTGAGCAAGGTGGCATGTCACACCAGGTGGAGGCCGCTCGGCACACCCAGGACAAGCTGTAGAGATTACATCTCTTGGCTGGCCTGGAAACCCCTCAGTGTTCCCTGGGATAAGCTGGAGGAGGTGTCTGGGGAGAGGGAGGTATGGGCATCCTTGCTTGGGCTGCTAACTCACAGACCAGGCCCTCGATAAGTGGAAGAAAATAGATGGATCGATGGATGGGCATTTCAAGTATTACCCTTGAATGTTTTGTCAAAAATAAAAAGATATACTGGAACACTGAAATGTGTTTTCTTTTAGTTTTGTTGAAAGAGCGTTTTTAATACTGCAATCACAAAAAAAATTATATAATTAAAGTACGAGAAAAGTTGTAGAAACAGATTAAATAATCAAGGTGCATATAATGAGAGTTTTACGTTAGACTCCAGGAAAGAAATATATGTGGACTCATGATTTTGAGTAAAGACTGCTATTGTAAACTTAATTTTTCTACTGAATTGGTTATCGTTCTGTGTTAATACAAATTAATAAATGTAGTTTCTCCTTGTGTAAAAACTTAAACAATTTAATGCAATGGTTTTCCATGCAATTTTTTCAGTAAAGTCAATATATTTGTGCTAATAGTCTATAACCAAAAATATAAGTGTAGCAAACTCAATGTTTACAAGGCAACAGATGAAGAGGAAATTATCCATATAGTGACATCATTTAATTCTAAGAAATCAAGTCACTGTGATTGCATTGACATGGATTTCATCAAAAACATCATCAAATGTGCTGTGATACCATTTACCTACTTTTGAAATCTGTCATTACATAATGATTTATTTCCTTGTGAGATGTAGATTGCAAGGGTTGTGCCATATGAAGCTGGAGATAAACATCTCACAAACTAAGGGCCCATCTCTCTACTTCCACAGTCTAAGATACTGAATAAGATATTTTATAAGAGAATGTATCACTAAACTAAAGCCCTGGTTTGACTATAATAAATTAACAGTGAATTTTAGTAAAACAAAATTCATAACATTCAGGAATCTTACAAATTCTATCACTAGGAAAAGGATGATAAATAACATAGAATTAGAAAAAAGTAGCTGAAATAAAATTCTTGGGGGTGATAATACATCAGAACCTGGATACCCCACATTGTCACAGTCCCTCTGTCTTACCAGTTGACTCGTTGCTCTCTCTTTGTTCTGTTTTGTGGGTGTATTCTGGTTTGGGTGCAGAAGCAGGACTCTCCGGTTTCTCCACACACCTGGTTTAGTCATGTACCTGTTCCTGATGTCCTCATTGTGACCTCTTTTTAAGGGAGTGGCAGCTCTTCAGTCCTCCCTGGATTGTTTTTTTTCCAACAATTAGTGCAATCCAGTTCCAAGCCTTGAGTTATGGTTTCCACCTACCTGTGAGAGAGATACCTGAGCTTTCCCTGTGCTCAGGTTTGCCTGGAGAATCCCCTGTCGAAGAGCAGTCTTTGTTTGGATTTGAGAGAGTCTGGGAATCTCACTACTACTCTGATCATTTTAAAACTGTTATTATTCACCGTAAACAAAAGCACTCCACTTTGACATGAAGCCCTGCACGTGAGTCCTACCTGTGCCCAGTTCTTGACACACATTTCTTAAGTTAAAGGCAAAATATCAAAGTCTCTTACAATTCTTTATAAAGTTAAGGATTTCATAGGTCAAACATCATCATTATATATCTTGTATTGTTCCATCATACTTCTGTAAATGAAATACTGTGTGGACGTGTGTCGAAACACCTATAACACACACACCTATCTAATATATAGTCTGGAAAAAAGAGCAATAGGAATCAGAAATCCACTTCAAGGGAACCATCAAATTTGCTTTTTATTAAACTAAACATTCTTATATTTAAATAATTGTTTTACACTCAAAAAAGTGAAATTGGGTGGTTATTGCATTTACAAGACTCTAACATGTAATTTGAACAAAATTAATTTATGTTTCTAAGGTGAACGGAATAAAATCATATAAGATCTACATGAAATTTACCAACTTAGCACCTCTTAAATATATTCTTGTTGATATGACATGATAAAATCGAACAAGAGTGGTTAGCTACCTGTTATTAATCTCTGTCTCTCTTCCACGGCATGTCTTTATCCTGTCTTCCTTCTCTCACCCCAACCGGTTGCAGCAGATGGCCCCGCCCCTCCCTGAGCCTGGTTCTGCCGGAGGTTTCTTCCTGTTAAAAGGGAGTTTTTCCTTTCCACTGTCGCCAAAGTGCTTGCTCATAGGGGGTCATATGATTGTTGGGCTTTTCCTCTGTATCTATTATTGTATGATCTACTGTACAATATAAAGCACCTTGAGGTGACTGTTGTTGTGATTTGGCGCTATATAAATAAAATTGAATTAAAAATTGAATTGAATAGCTGCCCTAAAGACTCGCGATATCACAAGATCACTCGTGATTTTAAACTACAGGAGGCAGGAAAGCACATGGTTTGCTTCACGGTCATCTTGGAAAGGTAATAATTTATCTGTCTTCATCCATCTTGATGAAAATACTTTTTGCGCAAACCTATCATTAGTTTGTCGATTCTTTTCAGTTCTATTTATTCACATTTGTTTTTTCTTTTAATCTGGCTGTTTATGCCATTCTAGCTAGCTAAAACGTTGCACAGTAATTTATTTAGCAATTGATGTGTTTTTAGTACAATGAGGAGGAAAGGCAAAACACGAACAGATATTTTTTCCTGTTTTTTAATTTTTTTGAAATTAAATATTTTTCTACTTAATAAACTTGGAGACTTGCAGTCCTCTCCTGTAAAGATACAAATGTTTAATTGTCAAATGGTATTTTAGTTAAGGTGATCATTTTTAATTCATATCATTTGAGGTCATCTAGTATTGAAAAATAGCTTTACACGTCACAAATGTCTCAACAGTTCCTGTTGATGTTTTGAAAGAAGAAATGGCTCAGACTATTGCACAGAAATTCCCTGGTACATCTGAAGTCCACCTTGCAAAGTGTGTGTCCAGCAAAGGTGTAACTTTTAGAAATGGGATGATAGTTGCTCATGGGTCTATAAGTGGACTGCCTGATTGTGGAGAGATTGTTCAGATTTGTATTGTTCAGGAGAGCTTGTGTTTCATAGTGAGAAGGCTTTCTGGGTGGTACAGGGAACATTTCAGAGCCTTTGAGCTGACTGCATGTCCAAGCAGAGAGACTGTGTTGATTGAACTTGGTGAACTTGCCGATGAATACCCTTTGGCAGAGTATTTTGTTGGGCCTCTAAGACTGGTGACATTAAAAAGACACATAGATGTGATATAAGGATTTTATCTTTTGCATGTATAATAATGTATATATGGCATGAAGAAGCAAAAAAAAGCTGAAGTGAATTACTGCCCCACTTATCCAGCTGGTGAAACTGCAGAGACACTAGAAGAAATCAGAGTGAACCTCCTGTCAGAAGTTAAGAAAAAAAACAATGACCACAGGGTGGCTGCAATGATGGAGAAGACCTTTGCTCTCAGAAGGCAAGAGGTAGTACGTGAAGCACCGGTGATCGCTGATTTCAAAATGAGGTGGCCAGCTCTCTTCCATGTGTGTGAGGTAATTGAATGGTTTTGAAAAAAAAAAAATCAATATTTTGCTTCCATTGGAATATTATATAGGAGTAATTTGTGACCAAATTGGATTTACTGGCTCAGCTATAAGTAGGAATATATGAATGCAGGAACCTAATATACAAGAAACTAATGGATTATGCATTCACATGTACTGAACAGACTTGACTGATTTTTAAATGTGTACTGAATAATGACATCACAGTCATTAGTTAATTATTTGTGGTGTCTTCCTTTTTTAAGTATCCTGGGGTTTTTTTTTAAGTGCTGTGTAAATCTGAGTTATAAATGTATTCTTATTATTAGCCAAACCGAGTTTTGTCTATTGGATTATTATTCTGCCTTTTGTAGGTGAGTGCAGAATTCAAGAGGATTACAACAATCCATTTGCAGTCCAAGTTCTTCTCCCAGCTGGATAGTTATTCGGCAAACCTTATGAAGATATATGCCAAGAAGGGTGGAGTACAAGGGAGAAAAATTAAGACTATCATGGCACCTGCAGCCCAGGTGTGACAAGATATGTTTATACAAGCCCAACTGAAGAAAGTTTGGATATTGTGTAAAGTGTAACTAAAACCAGAATACAGTGATTTGCATTTCAAAACCACATTTTACTTACAAATGAACATAGAAATTTAGTGACTTAGAAACATTTGTAAATGTTTTTGTACTTGATTCTAATCTGCTGCTGAGTCATTTTTACTCTGCTTGAACTGCAGCTTCTAGAACACAGTTTAGAAAACTAATCAGTTAAATTTGTAGTTCACCTAAAATATCTGTTAAGTGACACTGATTTCACTTTGATCTGCAGACAAGCTAATGTGATTTCTGTGTCTCCTTTATCAGGCTGTGGGATGGTAAGCTTTAGTGTTTAAGTGAGTCCAGTTTAAATTTTCAGACTCTAATGTGCCGATATCACCTTACCACCTTACAAATAAACAACAGCACTTTAAGAAACTTCACTCAAAAATAATTTACTGGAACTACAATGTTTATTTTACTGGTCTGTTTATTAAAACATCAGATTCAACATTTGCTGCACCATTCATCACTAGTCCGTAAACAGCATGGGTGTTTTTTACTGTTATATTTTATATATATATATATATATATGTGTGTGTGTATATATAGATATATATCTGTATATATGTATATGTATATATATATATATATATATATATATATATATATATATACATATACATATACATAGATATATATATATATGTGTGTATATATAACACTGGATACTACACGCACCATTCTTGAGTGTTTTATACTAACCTCATATAATAATATCATCACAGAACTAATATCATATAATAATATCATTATAATAACCTCATTCACCCATTCGCGCACACATTCATACAAGCATTTCTATGTAACATTCACACTTTGATGGCTGTATCAGGAGCAACTTGGGGTTCAGTATCTTACCCATGGTTAGTTCTGGTATTCAGACTGGAGAAGCCAAGGATTAAACCAGTAGACGACTTGCTCTACGTCCTGAGCCACAGCCACCCCTATCATAACTCAATATTTTAAAAGACAGGACATTGTTGAGGTATTGAATTAGCTTGTCTTGAGTCAGGAAAAATATCAGCCAGTCATTTTTGATTACATTTACATTATTATAAAGTTTGAATGAATAAAGCTTTTAGGTATTTTACATTAATGTAAAAACAGAAGGGTGCTTTTAAAACTGTATGCAATGGACATTAGTGAAAAATCATTATCTATCTCTTTTTTTTTTTTTAATTGTCACAGGACGTTGATAAAAATCACCGCCACTGCCATAGCAGAGACCGTCTTTGGAATCTGTCATTCGATCAGAGGGTGCGGAGCCTGGCGATGACCCTCAGGATGTTATGATTGTTCTAGAGGGGGTGGAAGTGATGGGTGAGTTGGGCAATGTAGCTTTTGCAGTGGCAATGTTGCTTGGTCTGGTCTATTCACTAAACCTGAGCTACCCTCCGGAACTCAGGTACACCTTTGAGGTTCTGCAGAAGATTCTTATGGAGTTGGATGCACACAAACTATCCAACAAAGTACAGGTTCTCAAAACTCTACTTTCTCGTTGAGAAATGTTGCCATTACAACAGCTACACCATGTAATCTGGACCATGAACCTGAAAGAACTGCAGACAGATGATACCATGCATTTTTTATTCATTTTGAGATAAACAAAATTGGTGATATTTGTTTTTTTGAAAGTGCATCTGTTTGACCTTCAAAGTTGTTGTACTGGTAATCAGAAAATCACTTGATTCAGCTGTTCATTGTGGTTAAAAATGGTTTGAACAGGTTAAGTTTCCACTATGCCCACTACTTTTTTTTCTGTGATAAAACTTGCATTACATGTATTCTTCACACGTTATGTGAAATTTGCTATAAATCCAATAAATTGGAGAAAACAAAAAGATCTGTATGACAAATTTTTATTTACGTTTTAGATGTTGTAATAGTGCAATGCATGTTATCCAGACTCTAGACTTTGTTAAATACTCCAAAAAAAATTACTCTTTAAATGAACTTAAAATAATAATGGAAAGAATTTCCACATTATTAAATGGCTTTCTATTAGCATTAAACACTTGTGTTGGACTAACGTAATTTGTATGAGTTGGTTCAACTCAATTAACTTAAGTTGGAACCAAATTTAGTACATTAGTTGGAGAAAACCTACTGAATTGAGTTGGAACAAAACCCTTAAAGTTGGATCAACACTATTATATTATATTGGATTCAAATGCAGTAAATATTTTGATTCATCAATCATTAATTAAGTTGGTCCAACTTGAGTACATTAAGTTGGAATAACAGAATTGCACAATGCTAAAATAAAGCAATTTAATCACGTGGAAATTCTTTCCCTGATTTTTTTTTATGTTCATTTAAAGAGTTATTTTTTTGAGTGTATTGCCAGAAACCTGGACACAGCTTGTGTACCATGTTAGCCACATGGCACAGTATGAAGTAGTTTTTGATGCATCTCTTTGCGCTGCTGGCACACCTCTAGCCTCTCACCTCTTTCATGTTTTCCTCTTGGCTTCAGAGAGAAGCCAGCAAACAATAGCTGGGTCCCTATGTGGAAATGGAAAATTGATCATAGTCAGGGATGAGCTTATCCTCTGTGGGTTTGAGTGGAAAATATTTGCTGCACTACTGAGTGCAGTGAGCTGATATATGGTGGCAAATAATAATAATAAGCAGTCCACTAGAGCATTCTGACTGACTCAAACAGAAGATGTAAAAATGTAAATAAGGCAGACTCTCCATATACAAATATGCCCCTTCACAAAAGCTAAGGTTCAGATTTCAAAGCAGAGCTGCACTCAGACCTCTGGTGCTGAGAAGAAGTAGTGCTTTGTCACTGACATAGAAAACAGACAAACATCTTGGGTGAGTAATTTTGGACATGTGGTGGAATGGGCTAGGATTAACATTCATACATCCTAAATCTATCACATGAAGACATACAGTATGAAAAGTCTCAGGCCCTTCTTTTTTTCATATTTGGTTTGGAAAATAAACAGAAATAGTTACGAGAATTTATTGAAAGGTGAAAGCATTTTTAGTCTACGTTCATCATTCCATCAGTTATTAATAATAATAAAAACACCACTGACTGAAAAGCCCAAACCATGACAGAGTGTCACGTACCTGGGTCATTTGACCCAGCGTTTTGAGTTTTCTTCTGTTTTCATGTAATTTTGTATTATGTTTCATGTTTGAAGACTCTTTGGTAGTCTTAAGTTGATTCTGTAGTCCTCGAGAGCTACTGTCCTGCTGCACTTAGATGTATCCCTACTCCAACACAGCTGAATCAAATGATTGGATTTCCTCTTCAGCATGCCATCAAGTTTGGCAAAGGCCTACTAACAAGCTATTCATTAAATTCAGGTGTGTCAGAACAAGGGTGCATCTAAAAGCTCCAGGACAGTAGCTCTCGAGGACTGTTGTTGGAGTTGGACACTCCTGGTCTAGTGCCTAGGTTGTTCCTGTTTAGATTTTGATTATTTCGTATTTCCCCCTTGTGTCTTTGCCCTCTGTGTGGCTGTGATTATCTCTGTTGTGAGTTCTTGTGTCTCACTTCCCTCATGTTTCATTCTGTGTTCCCCTGCCTGTCGTGTTATCCATGTTTCCCCAGTCATGTCTCTGAGTGTCTGTCTGCGCCTCTGTGCGTGCGTTCCCATTACTTCCTGTTTTACTTTGGTAGTCTCCTGTCTGTGTGTTATGTTTAGCTTTGCGTCCTCTGTCTCGTTGTGTGTAATTTACCCCTGCTGTGTTCCCCATGAGTTTCCTGTTCCTTCGTCCTGTGTATCTCCCTGTGTTCTGCCTGCCAAGCCTGCCTAGTTTATTTTGTATCTTTTTCCTAGTGTCCAGGAATAAAGCTGCTTTTTGAGTTTAAGTTTCGCCTCCAAGTACGAGTCTGCCTTTGGGTCCTCTTCTTCCTGCCTGCACGCAGACCGTGACACAGATTCTCCACCTTATTTTACAGATGGCTGTACAAACTCATGTTGAACCCTCTCTTGGCCTCCTCTGTAACGTAGAACGTTTTTTTTTCATAGAAAAAAGTTTGAAAAACATCCAGAAAGCCCAGAGTACTGCTGAAGACCATTTTACAAGAAAATAGAAAGAAATCAGAATCAGAATCAGAATACTTTATTGATCCCTAGGGGAAATTATGTTGGTTACAGTGCTCCAGTACAAACAGTAGCAAAGACAGACAATACAAGAAGTAAGAAATAGCATTATATAAATATATATATATAAAACAAAAAACACCCGTCTCGCCCCTGCAGGCGGTCTATCCTTCAAGCCTGGGAGCTTGAGGGTCCTGCGCAGTATCTTAGCTGTTCCCAGGACTGCGCTCTTCTGGACAGAGATCCCGGATGTTGTTCCTGGTGTCTCCCCCTGACTTGTCGTTCAGC
>VUQG01024809.1:0-12921 GCA_015106755.1 Etia nguti | reverse complement strand
CTGCAAATCCCCCCCCCCCCCCCCACAATACTACCGTGAACACACAGGAAGCACCATGATGTCTAAAACCACCATACTCCTCTTTAAAACTACTTGGAAGTGAGTTCATATTGCAAAAAAAAAAAAACCCTAAACTATTTAAGTCATTCCTCTAAAAATGACTAGCCCTATATCAGTTTCTCTCTAAACATTTTTCCTTTAAGTCTTGTATCAGGTGCACATTTCCTAGTTTTGTTTTAGCATTTGTGTTTCCACTCTCTCAGCTTTTCCCTTCTCTTCTGTCCCCTTTTCTTTCATTGCTTTAAACAGCCACAAATCACTTACAAGTATATTAGGCTGGGCTCAATCAAGGGCTCAGTGAGTTATTCTGTAATATATCTGAATACAAGAATGTGAAAAAATAAAAAAACCCACTGGAGTGTGTCATATCACTTGGGTGAGGTTTGTTGGGTGTTGATTCAGGACCAAACATGAGCCTGTATACTCTGAAGCATGTTAGTGTATTTGTTACCCACTACAATTCACACTGGCACAGGAGATTCGCATTATTGATGTGCAGCCAACAAATCTGCAGCAACTGTGTGTGACGTTATCATGTCAGTATGGATCAAACTTTCTGAGGAACGCTTCCGGAAAAGGGAACTCCAACCCTGCACTACTTTGGTATACCTAATAAAGTGTCCTGAAAGTGAATTTATCATGTTGCACTTTGTGAATAGGTTAGGATGCTCCTTACGTGTAGTATCATGGCCGTATCTGCCCATCATAGCAGCTGCATCAGTTGCAAATCGAACAGGTAGCAAGCAGCTTGTTAGCAAGATGTCAAAGTGAGAAGCCCCAGAGCAAGACTGCAAATCAACGAGTTAAAGAAGAAGGTCGTCACACTATTTTTGGGAATTTTGATGTAGTTTTTTGTGAGGATGCTGTAAAATACGACAATCTACTCCTCTACCAGACACCGAAATAACTTTGATATGAAAGCTTTCATACACACTAAAAAGAAGAAGCTAAAATCATGCCAATCCTTGTGTAATGTCTCTACTATTGTCAAGTTCCCATCATCCAAAGGGGCGGCTTAGGTTATGCGTCATTATATCAGCTGGTCTGAAATCTCATCAGCTGATTAACTGTTTATGCACACAGATGATGAGGCCATCTGCTGACAGAAAACAAAGAAAACACACTCCTTTTCTCACAAGTTGTTGGATCACAGCTGGTAAAATACTTTGTATATTTTTATATATAAATGTGCTTCAGAACTTCCTTTTTCACTGTAAGTCTAATCCAGAGACAGTTGTCAGTACATCCAGGGGTATAAATAAGCAAGGAATAGTTTTTGTATACCCAATTCATCTAAAGTGTGAACATATTTGGTACAAAACGGCTTTCATGTTACTGCTGAAGTGTAACAAAGGGGACTGTACTGTACAATCGTGTGCTGGTTAGCAGCTTTGAGGTGTGATGTCTGCACCACTTCTTTGAACGTAACGTTAGAAAAGTTCTTCTGTGAAATAAGGTGCTACTAAATGCTGAAAGTCCATTTCGGGTGTAAAACCATGTATTTCCTTGTATTTGTGTAATCTGCATAGCTCTCCTCGTCAATGGACAGAGTGGACAAATTTCAGTGACAGTAGTGTTGGTTTATAGTGAAAAATAAAATATTAAACATGAAACGAAAGGATGAATTACACTGAACATGAAAGTATGTGCATCACACCTCTTAATCTTTGAATTCAGGTGTTTTCAGTCTCATTGCCACAGGTGTATAATATCCAGCATCTAGCCATTCAGTCAGCCTTTGCAAACATTAGTGAAAGGCCATGTACAGTTACAGAGCGGGGCCTCGTAAATGTCACCAACGCTCTGCTGACTCAGTAACTACTTTAAGCTTTAAGCCACCTCGAGATTAAAATCAGCACAAAAACTGTGCACTGGGACCTTTATGGTCTGGGTTTCAATGGCTGAGCACTCTTGTATCATGTGATATTAACATTTCCATGTCAATATCACAAATAAAATCTGAAATTTTTTGTTATTGTTCTTTTTTTTTTCCTTCTGGCAGTGTATCTCAAGCAGTGAAAATCTGATATCTGCTAATGTTGGTTTCCACTGACCCTTGCCATGTTTGTCTAGAGAAAAAATACAGACTGTATATCAATAAAGATTTTCAACTTGAAGAGAATCAGCAAGAGCTGATGTATGATGTAAGTGTTCCTTATTTTGTTCCTTCCTCATATGTCAATAAAGCCTCAGCTAATTTAGTTTGAATCTCTGGTTAAGTGCAGCTGCTATTTTCAGATCTCTTTCTAAAAGTTCTTTTCAGGCCACTTATGCTGACCGTGCTGTGATTTTGCCGCAGACCACAATTCATGTTTTATACTGACCCAAATTTTATATATTAACTGAGCAGATTTCAGGAGTTTTCAGTTAAAGAGACCACAGTTAGAAGGCAGCATGCCAGGGGATTTGTTTTTAATCCTGAAATTGGAAACACTGTGAATCTATCGCATTGGACGAGGCTGCCAACACGGACTTCTGATGTAGTGCCCCAAAGCATCTGAGGAAGGACATTCAGAAGAAATACTCTGATGTGGTGCATACCAGTGTGCTCAAAACGCCAGAGGTTTTTGCTCATCACCAGTTCATCCACTTCATTTAAATGAAATGAAGTCAAAATATCAGCATTTTGAGACATCAGAAATGGAAATCGCCTGAGGGCAATGAGCGCAAAGACTAATGCGAGATCTAGTGATAGTAGCCACAGAGGTCCAGAAGTGCATGAGAAGATGATCTCGAACACGAGATCAGCCAAATTTAAACCCGAAGGGAGTCACAAGTTTGATTCCCACCTGGTATCCAGTAAGGGTCCTGGCTAGACCCCCCATGCTGAAAACCAAGCCCTGGAATGGCGCGGCTCTGTCCGCAGCTCAGACACAAGCATTTCACTACATGTTGTACTCTGTATAATTGTGTATGTGACAAATAAAGGTTGTTTGTTTGTTAAAACAGGGTTTATTTATAATGACAGTGATGATTCCTTGGTAAATGCTAAATTAGAATTTATTATATTACTGTATTTTCCCTATTTTCTAGCTTCCAACTATAAATATCCTTTCTGTTGCAGCAGATGACTGAATCTTGTTGCACAACATTCCTTGTAAGAGCCCTGCTGAAGTTGGTGAGCACTGACCTGCCAGTTATTTCCCTTTTCCAGGAAGTTAGCTCAGCATTAAATTTAGGCATTAAATTAGCTATAAGCAATTTATGACCAGTGCCTTTAAAAGCCCTATGAACACCTTTATAGGAAGATACTGGTTTAATTAGAATAGGAGCAATAAATAAAAGTCAAGAGGTAAAAAGTGACAGGAATTTTTTGCTGCATTAGTTTCAGACCTTCACTGATGCACCGAGCATGCAGGTTAACCACACAACCTGTAGCAGCGCGTAACAGCTGACCAAACTCACTGTACAGTATGAGCCAAACAGAATGATTTGCAAGGCTGTAGCAGTACTGTTGCTCATTGTGAAAGGCATGTGGTGACATTTAATATTCATGCAAGTGGGGACTGCTGTCCCTGTTGCACTGAGTCTGAAACCACGAGGGCTTTGCTTGACAGCAAAAAACACAACTGAAATGGGTCAAAGCAAAACTCACAAAGCAAAACAACCAATGAAACTTAAGGATGGCTGCTGCTTTTATTGTATCTGAGTCAAACAATGATTAATGACCTATACTTGATACCAGTGTAAAGTACTGGTGATGTCACTGGTGGTTCAGAAAGGTGATTAGAAACAGTTCTTGTCCTGCCGGCGCCGCACGACACTTCTCAGCCAAAACCATGAAAAAGGAATCCTTTGCTAATCTGGTTAGCCAGTTCGCTATTCTTAACCTTATTCTGCCTTATCTAGTAGAGTATATCAAAAGGATACGCAAGTCCATTTACTGAACTGTGTAAATTTAACTGTAAAGGGAAGGCTAAAGGAAATATATTATTTTGCATTGTAGATAATGATGAATATATAATGAAAAACATCTTCTGACTGTAAAAGTACTGCACTGTCACTTGACTTTGACTATGGAGACAACAGCGGTGGTTAAACTACGCGTACCATAGTGCACTGCCCGTTATCACAGATTTTGCACTGATTGTATTATTGTATGTATGCAAAAGTTGAAAGGACGTTTTTTTTTTTTTTTTTAACAGTTGAGCAGAAACAGCCGTTCATTTACAAAGCTCTGCTGCTAAAAGTCAAACTCCCTCGCATTCATATCTTGTAACTACAGTTTACGACTGTAGATCCAGTTAATCACAGAAGGAGGAGCTAACGGTGACATAGACTCACTTTGTCTGCAAAACTTATGATGAAATATGTATGTTCAGTGTCAGAATACCAGTGCTGCAGAAACAGCCCTGAGGAGCACAAAGATGGACAAAAATCTGATCCTTTTTGAAGGTTATGCAGCAGATCAACGGTATCAATAAACAAATGAATCAACAGAAATGTTCTTGTTAGAAAGAATCTTAAGAAAATATGCAGTTATTTTAAATCACATATGGCTAGACTGTTTTTTTTACATGACTCCACATAAAGCAGGACTTCAAACACTGTCATTCAAAGAGTAAAGACATTTTATAACGTTTTCTAACCCAGACTAGTCTATAAAAACCCAGAAAAGACTTAAAAACTGAACCATGTTTTGCTTTAACCCCACTGTGGCACTACCACCCGGACAGTTAGCATGGCTTCAAACAGACATGGGAGTAAACTGACTTAATATTAACTGGAGAGTAAATGATGGATCAAACATGCAGCTTTAGTTACATCTCAGTAGGACTGGGAAATATGAGTCATTGCAGAAACGCTTATGAGGACGTTTTCTGTCCTGTAAGGGAAATGGGTACAGAATATTAATAATATGATTCTGGGCTAAAGCACTTCTGTCTTACTGTAATTTGTGTAAGCAGATGCTACACATTAGCATGTAGAGTTTTTATTTTTAGTACAGGCTGCACAAAGTTGAATCAAGAGTCTGTGTTAAATTACTCTACACAGCTACGTGCATGTTCCTATATTTTACGTTAGAATAAGTGAAACTCCACCAACATTTGTATTTATTATTGGTTTGAACAGGTTTTGGTGGAAAGCATGTAAACAGTCTATTTGGAGAGAAGAAGATGGATTGCTTTTAACAAGTGCATGCATGGCAGCATGGTAAAATACTCTACTGGAGGCTAAAGTTCGCTGCTAGGTTAGTGACTTCTGAGGATAAATGCAGAGACTTAATCATGAGCTATATGACAATACAATGTAGTATGTTAGCACCAAAAAAGGAAGTGTTTAGGCACTGTTATTGAACTATATGTCACTCAAGGTTTAGCATTGTTCAGAGCCACACGACTTCGATTATTATAGAAAGTGTATCAATATGCCTCTGTGGAACTTTGAAAACTAATCGAGCCTCTAGTTTGCTTGTGTTAATAAGAAATTATGTATTTAGCAATGCTACAGAAAGAAATGTCTTTATCATAGCACCTACAAATGAAAAATATAAAGCAGTTGTTGAGCTAACTAGCTTTCTTTCATACAGTTGATATGAATACATTAAAACTTCTTTATACTACAAGTATTTCTGGACTTTTGATCTCTAAATACTATAAGAATCATGGCCCTTGGGGCCTATTAGAACGGCGAAGTCAACAGGCTGAGGCACAAATCTTACAATACTTTGTTCCTGTATTTGTTGACTATGACTGCTCAAGTTAAACCTGGAACCAAGAAAAAAAAAAAATAATAGATTTAATGCGTAGGCATCATGTTTTCCAAAATGTAATTTGTAATTTTTCCAAATTGAATGCGACTTCTGCCTTGACAATTTTGGATCTTCAACTGTTATCAAAGAACCAGATACTTTGTAACTGATCTAAGATCCAAAAGTGACCTTGTCTATGGGATAAATGGAGACCGCCCACCTCCACAATTATGACCTACAGACATATGAGACCAACCTTGAAACAAAAACTTCAGTCATTAGTCAGTAAATTGTTAATTTGAGCAACAGAAAACTGTACAACAATTTAAAAACATACCAAGGTAGAAATTCTCTGCAAGATGTGAAGCCTCACACTTTGCTGCATGCTTTTATGCGTATAGAAACTCACCACCTTCACAATTTTGACCTATAGACTAAATTTAAGTATAGTGAGAATACGTGCATGCATTTACCTTGAATTTCTGGTGTTGCATTGATGTTTATTTATGTAGCTCTATTCAGAGATTCATAGAACCAAAAATACCAAACAGCAGGTAGCCTGTCGTTGATGACCCTATGCACATGTAAAACACTGACTCATTGAAAAGTTATCTTGAAGAGGAAAGGGAACAACAGTAGAGTTTAACATTTAGAGGTGGAAATACAAAAAAACCCCTCCCCCATCAAAGATAGGCAAAACAACAAATGTGATCTTGACCTTGAATGGAAGTTGGGTGAAGCCCTATTAGGTTATCACTGAGCGTAAAGCCCATTTTCCATTAGTACCTATTCGGATTGGCTCACCACAGTTTTCAGGGTTTTCTGTTAGGTCATATTACCAAGTACGTTTTAGTACCTACTTTGCCAGGGATCCAAGCGATCCAAGGCATCAACAGGCTGTATGCCACGATTGGCTGGCCAGTGGCATCACTTGATGAGTCATCAGTGTGTCTCCTTCATGAAAATCAAAATCACAATTTTTGAAACGTGGCAATGAGGGAAATGGCAACAAAAAAAACACCAAAGCTGTCTGACAATAAGCCACAAACCAAGAAGCAGGTATAATCGTTACCTCGACGTCCACCTTTGTTGTGCCGTTCATGTTACATACTAATTACGTCATGAGACGCTAGACTGCATTGTTGTAATGACCTCACGCACATTAGTTGGCCCTCGATTGCAATAGAAAGCAAGTCGAGGCGAGTTGTACCGTCTCGAGTCGGATTGAGCCGATCCGACTAGGTACTAATTGAAAAGCGACTTAAGTTTGATTAAATTCTGACCAATGTTTTAGGAGGAAACACTGATCACATCTTGCAAACTTGTGGATGGACAGACAACAGACGCGTCGCCAGGGATTGAGCTCATTATTTCTATGGCTGGATGAGCTAAAAATGGATCCATGAGAAGCACAAACAGTAGATACAGTGAAATTTTGACTTTTTTGAACACTCAGTTTCACTTCACTATAAGAAGTTCTTTGAATATTTTAACTTCTTTGTGTCAGAGGCTATGCTAAAGGACAAACCATAGCCGAAATATGAACACGGGTAGCCCATCAAAACCAGCTGTTCCATATCTTTTTGATACTGGCACCTAGTGACAGCAGACAACAACAAAGCTCTTAATAGCATAGATAGACAGCATAAAAGATTAACGTAGCTTCCAAATGAAGCCAGTGTGAAAGTGCCATTCTTTTTAATCACCAGCAGAGGGCCATACCTGTGGTTGCAAAAAGACTTCGTCCCTATAGAAGTCAATGGAAAATCGGCCTTTGGGTTTGACCTCTGGAAGCACTTTCCCAAAGAGTTTTTAGTCATGTTTTAGTTGTTAACACATTTGCCTAACACACCAAAGATCCACAGTTTAAGGCACAAGAAGTGCAACACAAGAAGCAAACACAGTTTCAAGGGGTCAGAAGGCAGTGAATGCCTAGCGCTGCTTCCAAGGCTGGATAAAAAGAAGTGTTGCATCAAAAAAAATATGGTGACCCCTTAGAAAAAACAGGAGGGAGATGAAAGTATCTACCTACATAACAAGTAAAATATTCTGTTTATTTTATAAATTATAACTTTTACAAAAGAAGGAATATTCAGAGTATGCTAACTGTCTAATGACTAATGATTGACAAGCTGTTAGCCAATGAGCATGCAAATTCATCTTCTGATTTGCCCCTTACTTGTCATATCTGTTTTCAAAACACCAAGATAGCCACAGTGGCAGCACTCAAAAACTGAACTTCAGAAACCAATGGGTCATTTCACAGTAGCTATGTCCATCTTTTATCCTGTCTATGGTACTTCCTTTGGACTATCAACACAGTATGACATCAGAACCTTAAGGTGGGGTGGAACTCGTGTGGCACGTGTTAAACATTTTAAAAGTAATATTTAAACTAAAACTATCATCCTTTCCGACCCTCTAACCACATAGTTTTGGTGCCTAACCCTAACCAAAGCACAGGTGAAACTGAAAGGAAACAGTGGCTGAATGCAAACCTAAAAACAGTATCAAGCGAGGCCTAAATTCCTGTGACCTTGTCAAAGTCAGACCTAGTTATTCCACTGCTATAGGCTATCAGTGATGAATTCCTGCTTATGAAGTGGTGTCAGGTGTTCGGAAGGATTGACTAATATGATTTTTTTCTGCCAGTGGTCAAATATGGTGGTCAAAAATATCTCCTCTCTCTTTATAAGTGTACAGTACCAGGATTGTCTGGGTTATATGGAGGCTATCAGCACTGAGACCAACCTTGAAACAAAAGTTTCAGTCATTAGTCAGTAAATTGTTAATTTGAGCAACAGAAAATTGTCCAACAATTTAAAAGACATCCCAAGGTAGAAATTCTCTGCAAGCCTCATGTGAAGCCTCAAAGTTCACTGCATGCTTTTATGTGTATAGATCTTTTCTCTCTGGTTGTGTGAACGAATCCATCAAAATCAAATACAACACATATAAGAACTCACAAACTAGTGAAAGCTATCTGAGCACTTGCATGTGGGGCGCAATCTCGTTCTGATTAAAGAAATATGATAGCCATGCAGCCGTCCCTTAGCATATACCTTGAATAGCCAAAACAGTCCATACTGCACACATTTTGGATAAACTGTTGAAATATTTCATGAAACTTACCCATGGATTGCCGCGTCAGCTGTGTAGCTCCTTCGTCTGTGTCTGTGTCATCAATGTGGTTTGAGTTTTGCAGAGCTCCACCTCAGCCCAGTTCACTTCCTGGCCTGCCTTTTTTAAAGCTGCTGTACAAAGTGTCATAACACCCTCCCTTAAACCACAAGATGCAGCGCTCATTCAACACAGACAAGCAGACATACAAAGCCAGCATTAAAAAGCAACCAAAGCGGGTGTACTTACTAGCAGAAACTACTGAACCCTGCTCCTTTCCACGGTTATAGTGTGACGGTGATTAACTCTCCTTTGGACTGTAAAGGTTTGAGTTGTTTGAATCTTTACAAAAAGCTAACAAAGTCCTTACACCAGTGTAGACATACTCATGTATCAAGTTTCACTGGTTGTACGACTGCTGCATGAACTACACAACCAACTTCCCCTTTACAGCGCAGATGGACCACTCCTCCCTCTGGTCACTAATTATGTCACAAACAAACACTAACCTGCGGCGTGCTGCTGTGCATATAGCTCTCAGTGTGTTAACTAAAAAAATTAATTTGCAGTTTTCAGGAGCCTAAAATCCACAGAGTGTTTATCATATCTTAGGATCAAGTTAGGATCATGTTGAAGCTGTGTAGTTATTCTTACTGGGGTATTATAAATCTGCTACACAGCCTCTGGACACCATGTAAAAAAGATGATTCATAGCCCAATGTTACATCATTCAGTAGTGTGTGGCCTTTAGAAGTCAATTGATCATTATGCCGTGCTATTTTGGTTTCTTAGCACCAAAAGTGACTATATTTGGACAACAGATTGGAGATGAAACTCTAGCTAGCTTAGTTAGCATGTATAGGATCTATAGACTGTATATGTCCAGCACATAGATAAAGAAAACTACTAATTAGTGCTAAGCAACATATAAACAAATAAAATATCCCACTTTCAGTCACCACACATGAATCACAGACCTTTTGGACAGGTTGTTAGTATAAGATATCATGACCAGCTAAAGGGACAATGACGAGAAAGAAGACATATTTTCCTTCTGGTGTACACCTGCTACTTTTGTCCACTGCTGTCCTTACTGTGCTCTGAACAGCTGATTTGGAGAAGACACTACAGACACACTGCAGGAGGACACTCCCATTATTTTGTAAGCCTTTTCAGTCTTTCAATTAATTTGCTCAAACTGCTAAATTAGAACAACTATGACCAACCGGGTTGCTGATGTTCCCTGCAAAAATGACTCTCACTACAGTGTTATTATAGGCAAGGCAAGGCAGGCTTATTCATATAGCACATTACAAGATAAATCTAAAATCAAAAAGAAAAGAGTACAAGAAGCATAATTGGCAGAAATAATACCAGAAACAACAACAAACGAGTACTTAAATACAATCATGAAATTCAGCTGTTTTAGCTTCTTCTTTTATAAATAGGTACGGTAGGAGATGATCTGACCTCAGTGGGTTGTTAGTTCCATCTATTGGTAGCACAGCGGCTAAATGCCTTTTCACTCTGTTTAGTTTCAGGTCTGTGCACTACTACAGTGGATGACCAGATCTTGCAGACTTTAGAGACATACTGGGCTTGTATCCATTCAACATCACAGACATTTAGCCATGTCATACAAATATTTTATAGTCAGCCATTTATTGATTAATAAACAATCAAAAATACTTTCAATCCAAAATATATATTTCACTGAATTTATATTTCAATCTTATGCAGGGAGCTGAGAATTGGAGTGGTTTGCTCTCTCTTCCTGGTTTCTGTTAAAATTCTAATCCCTGTAGACGGCACCACTATTTCCTCCTCTGGCACACAAACTGAAATCAGCTGGTTGTAGCACAAGTATAAATATAAGTGGAATCAAAAGGCAAGGAGAACAATAATAATTCCAAGGAATTCAATTACTGAGATTTGGTTCTTGTAGAGATTCCCATCCCTGAACCAAAGTTTTCACATAGAATATATTTTCCTTATGATCTGAAGCTTAAAAATTGAAGTTTGTGGGTTTTTTTTAAAAGGACTGAAACTTTTTTTAATCACCTATATGTTGAAACTATGCACTCAAAAAGTAATACGTGCGTGTGATATATCTAAGCTGGACCACTGGAAACAATTATTGAATGAGCAATTCTATAAATGAGTGTGCTTGTTTGGTACTGTGACGCATGCATTTTGTCAACAGTGATTAATGGGCCTCTCATTTGTTCCATGTTTAGAGACATTAAAGTTGTCTTTATGTTACTTTACTAAGGCTAAGCCTGTTTAAAGCAGATGGTGTGACTTTATCACTTACAGTAAAATGACAAAGCATTTACCACCTGCCTGATTTCTTAGGGTTGTTTTTTTCGCATATTTGTCACACTTCAATGTTTCAGATCATCAAATAAATTCTAATTTGAGATAAAGATATGTTAGCCTACTTCACTTTGTCAGACAGGTGCTATTTAAGTGATTTATTGATTCATGGGGTCTGGCAGTTATTAGGCCTGGGGGTGGCCAGTAAAATTGAACTCAGCTTTCTAAAGAAATGTGGTTAATCACAGCCACATTAATCACACGATTTAAGAAGAGGAGCAATTCATTTTAAAAAATTTCTTTTTTGATGAAGCGTAGGGCTGAGTCAAGTTCCCTTAGTTATGATGCACTGAGTGTCCACTCTCTCTGCTTACAAACCACCGTGCCTTTAATTATTAGTTATTAGTAATCACTAGCTCTCTTCCACAGGGCGTTTTTTTTTTTTTGTCCTGTCTTCAGCCAGAGGTTTCTTCCTGTTAAAAGGGAGTTTTTCATTCTCACTGTTGTCAAGTGCTTGCTCATAAGGGCCGTTTGATTCTTGGGGTTTTCTCTGTTTTATTGTAGGGACTTCACCTCACTTTTTCAGTTTTATTTTATTTTTTTATGAGACCTTTATGGTCTGTTTCTTTGTTTACATCCTCATCCTATGCATTTTGGGGCCATCATGCTCATTTCATGACTCAAGTTTGAGAAATATGTACGTAAAAAACTGTGAAACCGACACTGCTCATTTGGAAATGTGAAAATCTTCTGCAGCCCAGCCAAAATTTTAATCAGCTGTAATCATCACGTGAGCCTAAAATGAAATATTTCTGCTTTTGTGTTTTCGTAGATAGCCACAGTTTCATGCAAGTTACTTCCTTGGTAATTATGATAAAAGACAGGTTCGGGATTAAAACGGGTGAGAAAATAACATTATCTTAAAACTTCAAATTAAATTACAAAATTAAAACTAATTTTTTTTTTTCCTTGTATATGATTACATGGCCCAACCCTGAGCCTAAACCCACACTTCTGAAATGCCCAAAATGCCCTGTCCACACTTTTAGAATCACCAGTTTTAATCTGATCTCTTTGATGGTGATATGATCTGTGTGGTAATGTTTAATCAGTGTAATGCTTTAGTTTGTTCATAAATATTACACGACCCAGCAACAGCTGGCTGACCCTGTGCAGCTGTGCTATGACTTCTTCTCTTTCCTTCCTCTCTCTGATACAGTTTTGGTGAATGTGTTAGAGCTCCATGGTACCCAGCGGTGTATTATAATTTAACTAAAACTTTGATCTACTTACCCCAGGGAAACATATTTTTCATACATAAGTTTAGTATTTTTTTCTATTTATCTGTTTAAATTCAAACTGCAGTAGTAATGATTGTATCATAAGTGTTGGCATGGAAATTTCCCATTTCTCCTGTGATCTCTAACTATCTGTATAAAATGTAACTTAATATAGAGACAGGTAGCCTAGTTAATGTACCAGAAATGTCTGTAATTACATAAACTGCCCTTACGCATCAAAAGACCTGTCAGTGACTCAAATCACTGCTTTGTGGGGCTTCAGAGCTCACAGTGGAAAATTTACCTGCAAAATACAGCATAGCACCAAACATCATTCTGCTGGACTTCTGGATATAATGACTGTTGCTTTAAATCAGTGGGTCCCAAACTTTTTTTGTTAGGCCCCCCTTTCTTTTACAAGAAAAATCTTCGCGCCCCCCACCCCCGCAAACA
>VUQG01024808.1:0-14919 GCA_015106755.1 Etia nguti | reverse complement strand
AAGAAAAAAAAAAACAAAAATGAAAAAAAAAAAAAAAAAAAAAAAAAAAAAAAAAAAAAAAAAAAAAAAAAAAAAAAAAAAAAAAAAAAAGGATTATGTAAAATTATGAGAAAGTCTGGCTCCTTGGAAGCACGCGTGTGTAGTACATTCTCAGTGTAAACAGAAGTTGAAAGGTTTCAGAAAGCTCAAAGGAAACACTCACTGAACGACGCTTTGCCTCAGTCCGTTCCTCATCTGGTTCTTGTTGATGGACGGGTTCCAGTTCTGCGTGCTCAGGTGCGATGTGACGAAGTTATCCACTTTCTGTCGCAGGTTCTGATAGGCCGGCTGACAACAACGACAGCGCGGTAAATATGCAGCAATAACGCACAACGCGGTATACTGTGCGTGGAAAGTATACTGTAACCAGCCAAAAGCCCACTCTGATAGATTTAGGGCAGTTAAAGTGGCACTGACACGGATAACTGGGTTTGTGTCAGGTTAGTTAAAGTTAAACACAAACAAAGCAGAGTTAGTAGATTACCTTTGTATCGACGTCGGCTAAACAGTCCCGACGGAACTCATCAAAAAGACCCCGGTTCTTCAGATGCTCCACAATCATCCCGATGAGCTGCGGGTCTCCCGGTGGGAGGTTGGCCGGATTGATGTTAACATTACCGCTACCCTCGGCCATGCCAAACCCAGGAGACTATTTTATTACTTACCTGTTAGCTGCATTGAACTAGCCAACCAGCTAACTATCCGCACTAGTTATTCTACAAGACGTGCGTTCGATTCATTACCCTCGAACAAACTGCGGGCAAAGTGATCGTTAGTCTTGCTGAACAGCAGACGCTCTTTTAAAAAAGGTAGAAGCAGAAGAACAAATCGAACGCCTCCCTTTCCCCCTTTCTTCCACGCATGCGCACAAGTGGCATAACCTCGGATGTACTTCGTTTTAGTGCCGTTGTTACTAACTGGGGGTAAATCAAAACGTTAGCGGGCAGCGCTGAAACGTTCATTTAGAAATTAAAAAAAGAATAATTTAAAACACATTCAAAGCACAAAGCTGGTTCTGTGGCGGGGGTCTGACTAAGATAATCTGCACCTTTAACTTTCGCACCAGCCAGAGCTCATTGTGCCTGGACTATCGCTGTGAAAGGTAACGCTAGCCATGCTGGCTAATATCAACACACTTAATCTGAGTGTTAATCACGGCCATTAAAATGTAGCAGAGGTGAATGAGTGAGTTAACCTGATATTAACTCAGATACAGCCCCCTTTTGAAGACGGGCTGTAGGTTTTAGCTCACATTGAGTCCAGCTGTCGGTTGTTATCCTTGACATTATGAAGGATTAAAGCAGCTGGCTGACATTTTCTGCAGTTACAGTATAGTAACAGTGATGGTACTCATATGTGATTAGTTGGCTAGTGGCAGTTAGATGGGTGAGTAATATCCAGATCATGAACCTGTGCAAGACTCCAGAGCAGGATATTAAATCCAGGCTATTTCGGTGTGATAAAGTTGTCATACAGTGTCTGTCTATATGTCTGAGCAGGGTAATCTAACGTGTCACTTTCTTGTCATAGATGAGTGGCGAATCAGATCCCAACAAAGAGTTTATGGAGCAGCTGCGGCTGCAGGAGCTCTATGGGCAGAGAAATGAAGATGGCTCAGACCCTTACACCTACACCGATCCAGAGGATGGGACTGTGTATGACTGGGATCATGAAAAGAAGGCCTGGTTTCCCAAAGTACGAGCTTTCTTTGACTCTCAGCTTTTCTTTCTTGTGTTATATTTCTTCTTTAAGGTCTCTCACCTTAAGGTTTTTTATTTAGTCTACATTGAATTGAAGCAGCTGTGCCTTATAAATACAGTCATGCTTGTTTTATGGGTCAGGACTTCATAAACAATTATCTGATCATTATTAGATGCTTTAATTGGGTAAATTTAAAAAAAAAGGTAAACTTGCTGCTGCACTTGGGATCATTGTCTTGTTGCATGACCCCATCCTGGCCACGCTTCAGCTGTTGGAGAAATGTTAGTACAGTACAGTACAGTGTATTATTCTGACCTGTGGAGCTAGAGTGTTGGTATTGATAGAGCAACCATATTGTTATACAATATGGCTATTGCAAGTGTGTAGTTTCTTTTTTTAAATAGCAGAAAAGCTCTGACTAGAAAAAATAAATTAAAGTGAAAAAACAAAGCTGTCATTAGAAATGGGTTTTTATTTCATGATTCAGAGAACTTTATTAATGCCAAAGATGGGCAGTTTGTTTGCAGCTTACTGGCACAATCAAACTCACACAACCTACAGTATTTAAAAACTAATCGCAAACATGTAAATGAGTAGAATAAAAAGGAGGTGTGCCTAAAAAGGAACAATCATAAAAAAAAATAAATCTAAAAGACCTACCAGAGTTAAGTGATATAATATCCGAGGGAATTAAGGATTTTAAGTATCTATTTGTTCTACACTGGGATACAAGATAATGGTGGCCTGAGAGCAACTTCCTGAATGTGGATATGACCAAACATGGTCATGATGGTAAATAATGAGTTTTTGCCTTCTTTATCACCTGATTTCTCCTGAGTGAACACAAGTCTCTCTCCCTGACCCCCATGACTTTGGAGCAGGCGTTAACAATGTTGCTGAGGGAGCATCCCTAATAGATACATCAATAAACCAGCAAATGTTAAAAGACTTTCGATAAATGAACAATAACAATTACATAAGAATTCCTAAATGACATTAAGAGTTCAGCCTCCATAACCAATGTATTTTCTGTTGACTCAGTTTTATGATGGGCTATTAAGTAGGTTTGATTTGTTCCTCTAGATAACAGAGGATTTTATGGCAGCCTACCAGGCCAACTATGGCTTCACTCAGGAATCGGCTCCAGGTGCAAAGAACACTTCCCTGACCAGCACCAACCCAGCAGCACCCGGACCCGACAGCAAACCGCCAGAAAAACCAAAAGAAAAGGAGAAACCAGCAGATCCCGCCCCAAACTCGGCCTCAGAACAGCATGACACGCCAGGCAAAGAAACCAAACAGAAAGGGGAGAAGAGGAAAGCTGAGCAAGGTAAACTGACATCCAAACACACACACAGAAATATAAATCTAATAAGAAATGGTGCTGCTGTCATTATATTAATTAGCTGACTGTATTTATACAGTTATGTGCAATTTTTAAGTTGTAAGTGGAATATCACTTTTGATCAGTTTTCCTTTTTCTGCCCGTAGGATGGTTTGATATTGATGAAAGTAAAAACACGAATGTCTACGTGTCAGGTTAGTATCACCTACATGTCCTTCTGAATGCCAAGAAGTTGGCGTCCCATAAAGTACCTGACTCTGTTTATCACGCGGCGTTCTCTTGCTCTAATCTTTCTCTCCCGGCCTCTTCTTCTCAGGCCTGCCTCCTGACATCAGCTCAGAGGAGTTTGCCGAGTTGATGTCAAAGTGTGGGATTGTAATGCGGGACCCCATCACCGAAGAGTACAAGGTCAAACTTTACAAAGACAAAGAAGGAAATCTGAAGGGAGATGGTCTTTGCTGCTATCTAAAGGTTAGTCTGTCCTGCTTGACCATCTGCCCGATCAATGCCCCAGACACGCACCATACCTGTGCAAATGTTGTCACTTAATATTGGTAATATTGGCCATACAGGGTGCCATAAAATACATGGAAAAACATTAGGAGTTATTTGTAGTCCTCTTGTTGAGTAGATAGACAAATCTCCTGGTTTTGCTTTCTCTACACTGGTCAAATGACTGTGTGTACTTGTTTGTGGTTCTCTGCAGAAGGAGTCTGTGGATCTGGCTATACGCCTGATTGATGAGTCAGAGGTCCGAGGTTATAAACTCCATGTGGAAGCAGCACGATTTGAGCTGAAGGGGCAGTATGACGCCAGCAAGAAGAAGAAGAAAAGCAAAGATTATAAGAAGAAGCTACAGCAGCAGCAGAAGTAAATTCTGTTTTCTGTTCTTATCTGTTTATTTCTGTGTAGCAGGAATGAACTCCTCAGTAGAAGCAATACTAAAATAAGAGAGGACAAATCTTTTTTTTTTTTGGCCTCCTTTTCTTTATTCTTTGTTTTGTTTTGTAGACAGTTGGATTGGAGGCCGGAAAAAAAAGGAGACGTGAGGAAGAGGCATGAAAAAGTTGTCATCATCAGGAATATGTTCCATCCCAGTGACTTTGAGGTGTGAGAGTAACACGTATTCACACACACACACACACACACACACACACACACACACACACACGCACTAACAGCATTGTCCATTAATCTCTCTGCTCTCTGTAGGAGGACCCACTGGTGCTGAATGAGTATCGTGAGGATCTGCGGACTGAGTGTGAGAAGTTTGGGGAGGTTAAGAAGGTCATCCTCTTTGATGTGAGTTTAATATCTGCATTTTGAAGGTCCTGGTAGGAATTTAGTTAATAAAAAGTTGAGATGAAGTGGATGTGTGGTTGTATTTGTACTGCAGAGACACCCGGACGGCGTGGCATCAGTCGCATTTAAGGAGCCTGAGCAAGCTGATGCGTGTATTCTGTCGTTTAACGGTCGCTGGTTTGGAGGAAGGCAGCTATCTGCTCAGCTTTGGGATGGAACGACAGACTATCAGGTAAATAAAAACAACAGAAATATTGAGGTTTTTGGGGTCCTGGTGATTCACAGTCAAATTAATAATAGCTAGGCTGTATTAACAAATAAAAAAACCTTTAAAATTAAGTTATGATATTACTTATCATCCAGAGTAATACTTAGCCTGTCGTATAATTAGCTCCCTGACAAGTTGGAGTAAGTTACACAATTTCTAAGTGACGTTTTGGTTCCTGCAAAAGGAAATCTGCTAAAGTTTTAATTGTTCCACTGGACAGATTTCTGAGTCTGCTTCCTTTTCTGTACTTCTGTTTGATTTGACATCAGTGGTTTGCAGTTAAAGCTTTGCTTGTAGTTCTTTCACTTTCATTTATTAGTTAAAGGAGATCCACTGAACTTTTCTGACAGCTGTAATTGTCTTTAGCGTTTTCTTGTACAGTTCAACATATGCTTTATGCTTTATTTAAATTAGTACATCTTTTTTTTTTTCTTCTTACTGTAGTTCATGTACATTATTGTCACTTTTTTTGGCGCTAGCAGCACTTTATTGCATGAGGTGCTGATTAAATTTTAGGCAAAATATATATTTGGTTGTATTTTATTTTAAATGTATTTATTTTTTTAAAAGAACGTTTTGTAATTGTCCTGTTTCATGACCCAGTTTAAGGCCAGATTTAACCATCAGACAGATAGCCTCACATGTATCTCTAGAATAATTTGGTACACAGAGGAGTTCATGGTAGACTCAGTGATCGCAAGGTGTCCAGGTTGTATTTATTTAAGTAAAACAGGTGATATTTGAATTATTTTGATACGTTAGACTGCCTTAGACTCTCCATGTGGTAATATCCCGCGCCTTTCATGTTCCGTATGTGCAGGTTGAAGAGACGACACGCGAGCGAGAGGAGCGGCTGAAGGGTTGGTCTCAGTTTTTGGAGAGTGGAGACGGAGAACAGCAGAAGGACTCCAAGCCAGCAGAGAGCAGCACGGCGACAGAACCTAGCGAGGCCTCCAGCACCACTGAGCCAGAGCAGCAACCAAAATCAGAACCACAGTCCTCAGAGGAGCAACAGGAGGAGGAAGTGGACTCCACTGACAGCAGCCTAGCAGGAAGTGACGATGAGGAAGCTTAGACACTCTCATCCTTCTTTTATGGCCCTGTGTCAACAACTAGGATGTCCTGCTTAAAGTGAACTTTGGGAAAACTTCCTGTTGAGAAGGGGAGGAGGACTTTGGATAGTTTGAGCTGTTTTGTAATGTAGAAAATAAAACTAATTTTCTCTAACCTATTTTCATCATTGTGGTTCACCCTGTAATTAGACACGCACTCAACCAGCTTGCTACACCTTACAGCGCTCCCATAATTCAGTGCAGTTTGCTCACACTATGCATTAGCTGACAAAGCTAAATATTAATGACAAAACACAAGAGAGACTGAAACTTTGTTGGATTTGAATGTGTTTGGCTTCATTATGCTTTTCATTTTATTTCACATTTGCTTTGTTTTGTTCTTTAATCACTGACAATTTTCCGAGCGGTATTGGAACATAAAATAATCACATGATGGAAATGTGAGATTGCAAAGGGAGAAACAATCAGCGTTTGCACACACTGCAAAAATCATTGAGCGAAAGTTGTAAAGAAAAAACATAAAAATGGCATAAAAATGGAAAAACGGGACTCCTTGTACATTTATTTTACTCAGCTGCTTGGTGCAAATTGTAAAGTGTGTTTATATTCAGCATATTGCCAAATCTTTACTACAGCTGGCTACTAAAGACATATTTACACTATAAACAACAAAAAGATGATTTCTGGTTCCAAAAAATACTTTTATTAGAGTCTTTTTCAAAGACTGAACATTACTTGGCACATCAACAGCCGTAATATCAGAGGACTCTTAAAACAAGAACCAGTTAGTGAAGGCAACAATGGTGGGACATCTGCTCACCTGCAGAGAAAAATGGCCTCTGTTTAAGAGTCTGATCATCACTGCTGTGTCTATTTAGTCTGAGACATCTTTTTGAAGACAGGGAGGAGAGTTAAAGTTATGGTGAAAACCAGATAAAGGTAGATGCACTGACGAGTGTTACAGAACACACTCATGACAGAAAGATAGCAGCGATAGATGGGAAGGTTTACAAGATGGTAATGAAGACCTGCTGTGATTTATGGTTTGGAAATTGTGGCACTAATTAAGAGTGAGCAGGATGGACATGACTATATCAAAGTTGCAGCTCAAGTTGAGTGTTTTGGAGGCAAGGCTGAGGTGTTTTGGACTTCTGCAGAGGAGGCATGATGAAGGATCGTTGATGTATTGTACAAAGGATGTTGAAGATGGAGCTGCCAGGGAGGAGGAAAAGAGGGAGACCTCAGAGGAGGTTCATGGATGTAGGAGGACATGGAGCAGGTTAGTGTGACAGAAGAGGATGCTAGGGACAGAGTGAGATGGAGGCCACTGTGGCAACTTCTCAAGGGAAAGAAGACGGATCAAACCAGAGACATGCTAAATGGAAAAATGGCTCTGGAGGATTCCCCGACATGTGACAAGCAAAGGAAGAGCTGCAGAAACGGTACGAAAACACATAAGAAATGTGGCTCACCAAGGAGAAAGAGTGGATCAAAAAGGAGTCCAAGTTGGAGGATGAAACCAAACTCCTGTTACAAAGTGCTAAACTATGTCACGTCAGCTGATTTCAGAAGCTGGCCTTAAAAAGTGACCGAGAAAAAGGGCAAAATGAAAAAGGAGAGGGGTTCTCCTGCTCTTTTACTTTCTCCTCAGCCCCATCAATCATTTTAACTCTCCAACTTTTTCTTTTTTGCCACTCTGCCACTTTCCACATGCCCCACTTCCTGTCCCATCTTTCCTCTTCTCATACTCCACCAATCTACGCTCCACTCCTCTCCTCCCTCCTACCCATTCACCTTGACCATCTCGTCCTCCCATCGTATTTGTAAACTGTTAATATTGCAAGCAAATATGTAAAAGGCATTAATCAGTTAGGACCAGAGGGGTTCACCCTGTACAGGCTATCACAGGGCGTGTTTCTAGTCTATTTATTTGCTGCAGTTACTTTCCTTGCAGTAAAAAAAAATAAAAAAAATACTCCCTCCAGTGATGAAAGTCTAGTACAGCGTCAGTCTAATAATACAAGGCTTGTGGTAGTTTCCCTCTTCAATCACAGGCTACATAACAAACATGTATTTGATGTAGATCATCTTTGGCAAACCGTGGCCGCTTTAAATCTTTAAGAATGCAAACTATATTTGTTTAAAGGCACCATCAGCAGTTTGGGAACACACAGGGTTATTTAGAGGGAATCATACTGCTGGGAGTACACAGGCTGTGTGTGTGCTAAATATTTGGTTGCAGTTACATGTTGTGCACAATATGTTAAACCAAATGTTTCCATTTTCCCCTGTTTTTTAAATTCTTTTTCAGCCCTGAATCACCGTGAAGGTTTTACATATGCCTTATGTGAAAACCAAACTTTACAGATGGATTTATTAACAGCAACGCGGACAGCATCATACAAACATCGTCTTTGTTCTCATCATATAATCATAACCATGGTTAGTGTAGAACGTCTGCATTCTACTTTGCTTCACCACTAGATGGCACTGTAACCCTGTTGTCGCCTATGTTAGCGGACTAACCTCATTTATCGTCGCTCTCTCTCAGTTATGTCACAGTGAAACAAAACAGCACTCCTTCTTTAAAGAAGAGATTTAAAGTTTTGTAAACAGAAACTATTTCCACTGTTTCAAATCTGACATGTAAAATGTTATGTCGGGACTGTAAATCCACTGTGAGACTTACTAAATATGGCTTTCAGACAGTGGTAGTAAATAGTGTACACGAGTAAAGCTTTGCAGTAGTTTGTTGTAATTATGCACTCACATACAGCTACTTCATTAGGTACAACTGTTCACTTGCTCATAAATATCTAACAAGCCACTTACACAGCAATGCATTTAGGCATGTACTGAAGTTCAAATGGAGGATCAGAATGGGGAAGAAAGGTGATTTAAGTGACTGAACATGGCATGCCTGATTTGTGTATTTCAGAAACTGCTCATCTACTGGGATTTTCCTGCACAACCCTGTCCAGGGTTTACAGAGAATGGTATGAAAAAGATAAAATATGTCTTGTTGATTCAACAGTAGGCATCAGCAACTCAAATAACCACTCGTTACAACTAAGGCATGCAGAAGAGCATCTCAAGTCCTCAAACCTTGGAGCACATAGGCTGTAGTTCCACTCCTGTCAGCTAAGAACAGGAAACTGAGGCCACAGCTCACACAGTTTCACCAAAACAGGACAAAAGAAGATTGGAAAAAATCAAGGCTGATGAGTCATAATTTGGCATAAAAACATGAAAGCATGCATATATCCTGCCTTTTATCACCGTCTCAAGCTGGTGCTAGTGTAACAGTGCACTTGGTACACTTTACACCCCCTTTGTAACAAGTGAACATTGTTTAAACACTGAAGCTTACTTGAATATTGGTGCTGACCATCCCCATCGCACTTCACAGCGGGCCCATCTTCTGATGGCTGATTCCAGCAGGATAACTTCTGATGTCACAAAGCTCAAATGATCTCAAACCGGTTTCTTGAACATTACAATGCGTTCTCTGTACTCAAAGGGCCTCCACAATCACCAGATCTTAATCCAGTGGAGCACCTCTGGGATGTGATGGGATGGAAAATTTGGCTCATGGATATGTAGCTGACTAATCTGCCATAACTGTGTGGTGGTATCATTTCAACATGAACCAAAATCTGTGAGGAATGTTTCCAGCACCTTGTTGAATCTCTGCTATGAAGAATTAATGCAACTCTGAAGGAAAAAAGGTTATCCGCCACGGTACCAGTAAATGCCTGGTGAGTGTATCTTCAATTATATACACTACATTTATTTGTTAACTTTACGTACAAGTTATAAAGCTTGAAAAAAATCTTTATATATTACTGTGTACTATAGATTAATTAGACAGCACTAGAAAGGTAGCTAATAATTACCATTACTTGTTGTCGGTACTGAATAACGAGCGCTTGTGGTTCTTTTTGGTGCTTTATTAATTCCTCTATCACTTCTTCATCCTTCTTCATCCTTCCACATTTGTTTGCATGTGCAGCTGATCTATTTGTGAGAAAATGTGCTGCCTCAGTCTGAGCCAGGTCTCCCTTGTAAATGAGATGCCTGACTCCAGAGGGACTAACCTGGATAAATGAAGTCCTAGAACAGGCCACAAAGCTTGTAATGTACCAGCGAGTGCAGAAAGTTCACCAGGCCAAAAACACAATACTTGATTTTGAACACTGTGCTCTCTTTGTCTCAATAAAGTATGACTGCAACACATTTTTTTTGTTGTTGAAAGTTTTAAAAGTAACAAAACAATGAATGAACAAAGAGGTGCAGACAGGAGATGGCTGTGGATCGCAGCAGAGACAGAGGAGGAAATGGACAAGAGCATGTGAGGGCAGGGCCCGTGTTTGCGAGTGTGTGTGTGTGTTTTCTGTTCCCTCGAGTCCACCCTGGAGATCGCTTGGGAAAAAGACCTCTAGGTCTGACTGAGGTCTGACTAGCAGCCAAGAAAAGCAAGACTAAAATAGAGAGAGAGAGAGAGAGAGTTTAAACCTGAGAATCGAAGAGAGAGCTGGAGGATGGCGAGGGCGTGAGAGGAAGGAGGAGCAAGAGAGATGGAGAAAGAGTGTGAACAAAGAGCTTTGTATCTGAGGAGTAATGTATGGAAAATAAAAACATTCACATGGTGTCACACACACACACACACACACACACACACACACACACACACACACACACACACACACACACTGTTGATTGGAACCATATGCTGACAGAGAGAATAATGGGAAACTGTGAATTGTTTGATTTGTTTTTCCTCTTTGTTGCATTGGGACGGGGAGAGGGCGAGATGGAGGAGTTGGAAGGCACCCATGACCGTAGATGATGATCAGCCATGGGAAATTCTGTCCACCGCATTGCATAGACAGGTCCGGTCCATTAACAGCGTGAACAGGAGGGCACTTCCACTGAGTAAAGGAGGAATTTTAGAAGCCGAGTGCCCAAGAAGACATGCAGTCAATTTAAAATCATGATTACAGGGAAATCTTATGCCGAGGCTGAGTCATTTAGAAGTCATTTAGGCTGGCATCAACAACAGAAATACAGAATACTTGTTTTTACTGAAGGAACGAAGTACACATGATTACACGCAGCCACATTTCGATGGTGAATTAAGCGCTGCAGAGAGCCTGGGAAGGAAGGAAATTAATGCTGTAATATTTTTTTTCCTATTTCACCTCAGCTCTTCTTTCTTTTCTCTTTTTTTTGCGTTTTGGTCGAGAAAGTGTGATTGATGAGGCAGGTCGAGCTGAAGACAAGCACCTGTTCATGACAGCAAACATGGATCAGAAGCCTGTGTGTGTGTGTTTTAGAAAAATAGAAAGGAAGTTCTGGCCAGTTAAACTTGTTCCTAATCACAGAAAAATGCAAAGAGGGGAAAAATAGAGGAAGAGGGGGGAAGTAAATGAGTGGGAGACAGAGAAAAAAGTGGGAGTGATGGAAAAGCCACACTGATTTGCTGCAGATGCTCCAGTTTACTGGGAAACTGACACAGGGTTGATCTTTTATAGAAGCGGGTGTGTTTATTATTGGTGCGTGGGTTTGTGAAAAAGACATTGTCTCCCAAATCTAAACCAAAGTTGGACCAGCGGAAAGACCAACAGCAGCTTAGCATTCACAGAGTGGAGGCTGCGGACTTTGAGCAGGGCAAAGAAGGTAAAGATGGGGAGACCTGAAGACACATCAGTTTGAAAACTTTTGCAAATGCTTTTTTTCTTTTCATTGTATTGCTGAAAAACATGAAAGCCCTTAATTACATATTGATTTGAACTCAAAACGCTGAGAACAGACCAGCTTCTATTTACTGTAGATTATTTACAAGTAGCACTGTGATCACAAAATGTTTCAAAAATGTTAGTCTTGATATGAAATAATGTCAAAAAAAGTCCCTTCTCCTGACTAATGCCTCCACCAGGCTATTTAGCCCAATCAAAATCACTAACAAACCTGCAACTTTATGTTATTTTGCTGAATATGAAGTATGCATCAAAAGCTGCCGGTCACAGCTGAAAAAGGAGAATCACATGATAAAGTTTTGAAGTGCAAACAGTTAGACCGTGTAGCTGTAAAGTTACAACTGTCTGTGTTTGCTTAAAAATAATATTAATATGAAAATACAATCAGAGTCGCTTAAAGGTTCATAAACAGGTTATAGAGGACTTCTGATGCTACTTGGATATGATAAACGGTGGCCTTCAGTGACTAGATGACTCTTTCCAGGCCTTTTTTTTTCTAAATGAATGAGATCATGGTGTACGCAGAACTAAATAAAAATACGTTAATGAACAGGAGGTACAGGGGTTTGGACTCAGCATGCAGTAAAGAAGGAATTTCGTGTTTAGAAATGTGCGTGGTGTGAACTATTTGACAGCAGCCATGTGAACGCTCAGTCATGACTAAGTCTCTCTTGCCATATTCCGTTTTCTCCCATGGGAATTGTGGTGCTGCATCCTGTGTGTCTGATGATGCATCCACTTTTTACATGGAAACTATGACTGTAACACACACACACACACACACACACAGACTTGTTTTTGTCACTTTGAAGGACACTGCATTACATCAGTCCTTTAGCCAGAAACAAAGACTTAACCCTGATGTTTCACGGTTTACGTGCGAGCAGCAGATTTTTCGTGTCCAGCTGGGGAGGAGAAGGACAAACTCTCACTTGGGCAGGTTACAGAGTATATAACTGTTATATAGTTATATAAAGCAAACATAGTCATAGTTTATAATCTTCTCCTGGGTCTATCCATTTGTTTGCCTTCCCCGTGGTCTCAAAACAAGGCCAGCAGCATTTATTTATAAAATGCCTATGCACCAACTTTAATGGGCCGTATTTTTAATTAATATTCCTCATCAAGTCAGCATTAAATACAACCAGAGATCTAATCCAAGTGCTAGTAACCATTTTGGCATTGAATATTCAGACACTACAACAGCGTCTCTGTTTCTCCTGTGAGCTGGAATCATAACTCTGACCCTTATTATGTCTTCTCTGCTTTAACACTGTGCCTCGGGCCCTCGGTTGTTATTTTAAATCTTTGCTAATTGTTGGACTTTGGCTTGGTTCCTTTCCATCACCTTATGAAATCCAGTTCATGCAATGAATGTGTATTGTGTTCTCTCTCTTTCTTTCTGTGTGTGTGCACACGTGGTGAGTTTTACTGGCTGGCGATATCAATGTATTCGGGGCATGCTTGTGTAAATAGAGTGAGGTCACAAGTGGGGATCATTTCCACTTTCCCTTACATGAATAATATTATTGTAAACTATCTGTGACCTGACCTTTCTGCTATAACTTTCCTGCTGAATAAAAACACATGTGGCCGATCTGGGGAAGGTTGGCCGCCATTCGAGCGCTGTGTTGCTGATTGATGACATCACAGCTTCCCAGCGTGAAAGTGGCAGATTAGGGTAACTCTGGACGCTCGTAAAGCAGGAGTTTTGTGCTGTATTTTAGCTTCTAGTCATGAAAACAAAAGGTGGTTTTTCACAACAGATAATTGCATGTTTGAGGCATTTATGTATTTATATTCCACTGGTGACTGTCTCTGCCAAGTTGCTCTTTAATTTTGGACACTTTCTAGCGCTTAACGTATGTTGGGTTTGTCAGTGGATGAGCATGTGGATGTGTGTATGAGAAAAAAAAGTATGTCCTGTCTTGAAAACACACAGAGTGTGTAGGGAAATGGGGGATGAGGATGTATTTATGTGAAGTGACGGTGGTGGCTGGGGGCATGATTTCAAGGTCGGACAGGAAATGCCTGTGCAGATGGAACAGTAATGCAGACACACTGAGAATGGTATACAGGAAACAGCCTACTCTGCAGCTGTGTGTGTGTGTGTGTGTGTGTGTGTGTGTGTGTGTGTGTGCTCGACATTACCAGCAGCAGCTTGCTATTATAGTAAGAAGAAGCATTATATATGTATGTAGTAAGAGTGCACAGATCTGTGGCATTACACGATGTCACAACTGGAAATGTGAGGCACTCAGTCTCTGTCTTTCTCTCTTTTCATCCTAAACTGTATCACAGTTTGGCTTTTGTGAGTTTAGCTGAACTTCTTGCCATTTATCTTATAGTAAGGTCCATAAGTTTTTTGGATGATGACACTCTTTTTAAATTTTTGTAAATTTGCTTCTATACACTACCGCAGCGGATTGGAAATAAATTAAATGAGCTAAAGTTCAGACTTTCAGTTTTAATTCGAGGGGTTAACAAATATTTTTGCATTAACTGTTAAGGAATCACAAGAATGTTTATACACAGTCCCCCTTTTTCAGGAACTTAAAATTAATCGTACCATTGACTGACAAGCAGTTTCACGGGCGGGTGAGGCCTGTTCCCTTGTTATTTCATGATAAATTAAACAGATTAAAGATCTGGAGTTGATTCAAAGTATTTAACTTCTATTTGGTGTCTTTACACTGGAACTCTCAATATGACGTACAAGGAAATGTTGATGCAAGTGAAGGAGGCCATCATTAGTCTGAAAAACCAAAATAAAACTGTCAGAGAGAGCAACATCTGCAGGAGCAGCTAAATCAACAATCTCATACGTTCTTAGAAACAAAGAATGAAGTGACCAGCTCAATGACATAACCCCCCCAAAAATACTGCAGGAGATCACTGAAGGCAATGATACAGAATTATTTCAGTGTCCAAAAGTTGATTCTGTTCATCTGGACGTAGCGTTTTGTGGGAGAAACGTTTCGTCACTCATCCAAGTGACTTCTTCAGTCTCAGCTGACTGCAGGTTTCCCCAATCTTATAAACAGTACATTTGCATAACGACTGAAACCAGCCCACTGAAGGAACAATGGGCTGGGAGGTCAGTTCCTTAATCTTAATTATGCAAATTCTCATGACCATTGATCAACAACCACTGACCAAAACCCACTGATCAAAGACCACTGATCAATGGCCATGAGTACCATTCACAGAGAGTTGGGGAATGGCTGCAATCACAGCATTGTAAGATGGCGAAAGATGTACCCTTAGGCCCCCTCCTCGATTCAGAGATGGTCTTTCCCTTTTCACGTAAATGGCCTCCTTCACTCCGCGCTCAAACCAGCGTTCCTCCCTGTCCAGGATGTGTACATCCTCATCATTGAAAGAGTGTCCACTGGCCTGTAGGTGTAAATAGACTGCAGAGTCCTGTCCTGC
>VUQG01024806.1:0-12868 GCA_015106755.1 Etia nguti | reverse complement strand
GAAACGTTTCGTCACTCATCCAAGTGACTTCTTCAGTCTCAGCTGACTGCAGGTTTCCCCAATCTTATAAACAGTACATTTGCATAATGACTGAAACCAGCCCACTGAAGGAACAATAGGCTGGGAGGTCAGTTCCTTAATCTTAATTATGCAAATTCTCATGACCATTGATCAACAACCACTGACCAAAACCCACTGATCAAAGACCACTGATCAACGGCCATGAGTACCATTCACAGAGAGTTGGGGAATGGCTGCAATCACAGCATTGTAAGATGGTGACAGATGTACCCTTAGGCCCCCTTCTTGATTCAGAGATGGTCTTTCCCAGTCACTTGGATGAGTGACGAAACGTTTCTCCCAAAAAACGCTACGTCCAGATGAACAGAATCAACTTTTGGAGATTTACTTTCCTGGATGATTGAGAATGCATCAAGACGTAAATTCTTTTTACTCTACTTTAGTCGACTACATATCGTGAGATTATAGTAGACTAAATCTAGATCTAAAGTTGAGTCATTTGAATAAAATATAAAGTGTAACAGTTCACACAGTTTACAAAGCATCTTACTTTTCTTTTGTTTCCTTCCCAGAATAAACAAAGCTCTACCCTTTCCCCGGGGCAGCTCAAATGTGCGCATCTAACCTTACTGCACACTTCCAAACTCGTCCCACATTTCTACGCAATTAAGTAGTTCTGATTGGATCCCATCTCTCTAGAGATGTTTTTATTCATTGACAGTGAGTGTCAGTACATTTCCTCACAGTTTTTGTCCTCGTGCATTAGTTTTTACTTTCTTATAGCCAGTTTTGTAAACATTGGTTAAAACTATTCCAAACTAAATAACATTTTTTTTGTCTAGGACTAAAACGTTGCCCCTGAAAGCATTTTTAGCCTTGGACTAGGCTTAGTCCACTTCTTGTATCTGAGGCTTCTACACGTTTTTGGAGCATGGTTACAGTCAGTGCCAGGGATCAACAATGAAAACATATATATGTTTATTTTCAAAAAATGTGGCATACATATTATGCTATTAATTGATTAAAATCTGATTCCCTTCAATAAGAGCCACTCACCAACTTGCACTACTGTAGACTATTACACAGCACTAAGATCATCATGTACAATGAAGGAGATTTAATACATCGATGCCCAAAAAGTAACAATAAAAAAACAACAAAAAAGAGTAGCACAAGTCTCTAATCATCACACTGACCCAGTCCAATTTAACATCACATTATAGGACAACATTTGATCAGCTGACACTACGGCTGCATCTAAAGTAACAGCCCTGATGATGTCTCAATGATAAATGTGCATTAAGTTGCATACATTTAAACTTTTTTGCCTTTATTTGTCAGTCTTTGTTTTTAGACAGAGTTTGCTATTGGCCTTTTATATTGTAAAAACTCTCAGGGATGAAGCAGCTTTCCTATTATTAATATTCAATTCAATGAGGAAAATGCAAAGCCATTAATAGTCTAATATGCCGTAGTTACTTATGATGTATATGCTGAACATTTTGAGGTATTGATATTTTTTTTCTTCTACAGAGGTCTATAAATAGGAAATGATGCACATGGTGCATGTTACTATGTATATGTCAGAGGTCAGTGTGATCAGAGACAAATGTGCAGTAAAAAGCACAAGAGCAATGTGGCTAACGAAAACCCTTTGCATTTTATTGTATTGGAAACTTAGAGAGACCGCCAAACTCATATATTCACACATACACAATTGCACACCCTGACACCTCAATGTGGCCACATTCTCACCTCAAACCTTTCCATTCACTGACTGACAGGCCAGTGTTTCCACCAGCGGATGTTTTTTGAGGCCAGTACTTCTTTGAAAAGATACAGAGGGCCTCAGCCACACAGGAGAAACCTACGTCTTCAGTAGGATACCAAGAGTCTTTGTGCCTCACTGCTGAACCCTTTTTCTTTCATACACCATGGAGGTTATAATTTTCTTTTTGCATGCATCAACTGAAATGTTTCGCAGAATGACATAATTCTGTGTTGGAACCTGTTGGAAGTAAATTTCTACACACAAAAAAACTAAACATAGACACACACTCCAACAGGAAGAGTGTGGGTGTTTGGGAGCAGCTGCATGGAGTGGCATCAGACCCAGCTTCCTCCTGGTGCAGCGAGCACCATCTCTCCTCCCTTTTCTTTTTCTCTCCCACCATCTACTCATTTCCTACACATTTATTTCTAATCTTCCTTTGTTGTCTCCACTTCCTAGACAGAAACATATATTTAGTTGCAAATAGGCAACATCATCATGCCACCATCTTTATGATGAGTCTCATCAGGAAACTGAACCCAAGATTCAATCTGCACCGTTGACAGAAATTAGTTGGCTGTGGCAAGCACACGGAAAACAGTTTGCGCATGTTGCAATGCAAAGACTCTGTGTGTGTGTGTGTGTGTGTCCTGTTTCTGCCCTCTTTCCTTAGAATGGTTACACATCAGCACATTGCCACCTGAAAGCACAAATGTTACTCAATACTTTCCTGCACTGAGCTCTAATTGAGAGCTTGCTAGCAATTTTAAGAGTTTACTTAACTTGCGCACCTGCGCGATGTGAAGCTGCAATGACTCAAGCAGTTGATGGACAGAGCAGATAAAGCTATAAAAAAAACATACACACACACACAGACTACATAAAAGAGAGATGGTTTGGAAATGTATCTGTTATATGGGCGCCCCAGCTGCAAAATGTCAATCTTTTGATTGTTACACAATCATCTCTGTAGTGGCTTGATTATAAAAATGACATGATAAACAGGATGCATTGCATGTGTCAGAGAAATGTTCAGCAGTGTTTGAATCAAGGCCAGTGGAATCTTCTTCTAACACAAAGAGGCACAGGTGCAAGAGCCTAAGCATCTTGGTGTTTCAATTTTCTTTTCACTTTTCTCTCTTCTTGCTCCATACTGCTATTACTCAGTTCAATTCCAGCCATTACTCCTACATCTTTCTGCTTTCTTTTAAGAACTCCTCTCAACCATTTTCTGTCAGCGGCACACTCCCAGTACGTGATAACTGTGCTGAAGACACTCAGCAGTTATTTCTGTGTTTCCTGTGTGTCATGTGGTGGTAGCTTGAGCTAGCTAGCATGGCTGACAACACACAGGCTCCCAGGTGCAGAGTGTCACGGAGTGGGCTGTCAGCCAGAAAGCCTGTGGGCCAGTTAGCAGCCAACAGGGCCCTGCAGCACGTGCTGGCCTCCACCCCCCAGTGCTATTCCCAGTGGCAAAGAAGAACAAAGTTATAACATTCTGTCTTTTTTGGGAAAACACATGTGTATGCGAACATGTGTGAGCCTGCGTTTCTGCTGCACCAAAGTAACCTGTTTGAGAGTACATTTTTAAACACAACATCACTGCTCTGTCACTGACTGGCATGCTGTAGCTTCTCAGGCTAAGTGCTGATCTGCTGAATTTGGAAATATGCTCGTGTTTCTCCCTCAGAGTTAAAGGGTCAGGCTGCACTAACAGAGCAGACCTCGAGTGAAACCAGCATGCAGGGGCACCAGGGTTTGCCCTCTTCCCCCAGCTCGCCCCCAGGCCACAGATGCATCGACCCAGACAAGGCTGCACTTCTCTGGGCAGCACAGAGAGACTGCTGTGCTCTGGTTCCTGGAGCCCTGATGCTCTGATTGAGACCCTGCGCCCATGCAGGAACCAGAGGGAGGGGAAGAGAGAGCAACAGAGGGGATGCAAACACATCTGGCATCTGCAAAACCCGCACACAACTTCTCATATCGTCACGGAGTAATGTACAGGTCCTATAGGAAAGCAAAGCGCTCCCGTCCCTTCGCTATCACACGTGCAGAAGACCCTAACCCACGCAACCAAATGGTTGCCTCGCTCCAAATTCTCATAATTATGTGAGGAGCGGGACAAGAAGGCACAACAATCCTCCAGCTGGTAGGACAGCACCAGTATACACCGCTCTGTGCTATTGTTCTTTATATATAGCTCTCCAAGCAAAGCTGTGTTGGTGTCTAAAACAATAGATTATGTCACCACATGGCATCTAAAAGAGGAAATGGTATAAAACAATGCTCTCTCCAATGGTGTATGCATATAGGGTATGGTATATAAATAAAGTTAGCTCTATTGAAGCTCTTAAAGGGAAGATACATGAAAAGCTATGAAAGGAGGACACCTTAGAGAGCATATCAGAGTGCAAGAATTTGTGTGGGTGCACGTCTCTGCAAGGTGTCTTTTTGGTGTGTTTGCTTCTTTTGCGTGGGCGCTGCCTTTTGCATTAGGCGGCAGTACAGGACGGAGTTCGAGGTAGCGGTTGGGACGTGTGTTTGTGAGGGTTGTGTGTACACGTGTGGGTAAGAGTGCAGAGTACCTCTCATAAACAACCAGCACCAGCTTCAGCCCACTGTTCCACAGTGCCACGGGTCTTTTGCAAACCCTTTCTTCAAATCATCTGGCAACGATTTTCATGAGCACAGTTGTTTAAAAACGGATGGGTAATACATAAAAAGGAATGCTTGTGACAGAAAAAAAGAATATATCAAATGCGTGATGCTGCTATGGATGTGAGCTGCTCCCTCTTTTGGAGTATAGGCCAGTGAGAGGCAAAGCACCACGCTGGAGCGGTAAGCCCTTTGTGGCCAGCTGTGGGGCCATTAAAGGCCCATCTGCAGACAATAGGCTCTGTCTGAAGGGCGCACACAGCCTGGTTCCTGTCCTGTTCTGCCTCACTGTGTTTGTGTATGGATGCGTACATGAGAGTACCAAGCATTTCCATGCCCCATTTTAATCTATTACAAAGGAATACAGAGAAAACACACTTACTCACGCAGCTTCACTCTAAATGGCACTCGTTTTTACATGTCTGTGTTAAAGCCGGTAATTTTCCACAGAAAAATCTCTCCCTACGTATTATCAACTCATAACCTGAGTTAGTGATAACGGCGTCTCTGCTTTGTGGGAGAATCATACCGTGGCTCACTGAGGCATCTCTTGTTTCAGTCAGAAATCATCACAGATGGCGGAAAGCCTGATGTCACAGCGCGATTAAGGCTTTAATGCCACCCTCTTCGTCAAAAGCCGGGGGAAATGAAGATCGCTTCATTAAAAGGTTATCTCCTCTCACACACTTGAGAAGCAAAGCAGAATGCAAAAATGTAAGCAGGCACTGGAAAACAGCAAGCTGGCCCAACCACACACCACTCAGCGCGGTTCGATCAAGCAAGCCACAGCTTCACATGCCTCGACACACACGCACACACACACACACACACACACACACACACACACACACACACATACAGGGCTGCTGCATGTAGACACATGCAAAAATATCTGTCCCAATACTAAAATAGGCCCACAGAGGTTGCACCTGCACCTGTGCCCTGGTCCACACCTACACACAGGTGTCAGGATGTGACACATACACACAGACAGAGAGATAGCAGAGAGGGAGGGGGAAGAACAAGAGCGGGGTGAATCACACTACTGCGGTCGACCAGAAAGCTTTTTCTAGATATCATCTCTGTATTTTGGAGTGTAACCATGTGTGTGATTTTCATTTTTAAATAGACTTTCAGGTTGATGTGTTTAATTATAAAAAAACACACCAAAAATTTTGCACACAAGGCAGAATCGGAAATTCAATTCTTTTAAGCATGTCAAATAACGAGCCTTTCATTCCTAATTATGGGCTACGTGGCGTAGAGTGAAAGTTTAAGCAAACCGTGTATCATATTGAATACACGGGTATTCAAGTGTGTCATTCTGTGATTCAGAATGAATGGCCTTTGAATGTGCATCTGTTTATCACAGTGAGTCACCCATTTGTCCCCCGGTGGTACGTCCCTTCTCAAATGGGGCAGAAAAGGGGACAAAATACTTTACGCAGTGGTTTTTCTTTATTTTATATATATATGTATGTGTATATATATAGAGAGAGCTTTGTGGGCAGACATAATTAACACATACTGACACATATATACACAAACACCTGCACGCTAAACATAAGGTTGAAGGAGAAACGTTTTTATTTCCAATGTAATAATAAGAAAGGCAATAAGCAATAAGAAAACAAAATGCAGTGTTTAGAAAAGTTAAAAACTAAAGAAAAACACAGTGTTAAAATCAAGCTGGTATTGGTGTCTTTGCCTGCTAAGAAGCATAAACTGAAGTCTGTCACAGTGCTGTGGCAGTGTTGGAGGTGAGAGAGATTACACAGATCAGGTTAGAAAACCGTTTCATCTCCCACTTTACCAAGACAATGTGCAAACCAATGTTTATACACCCTTCCTTTGCAATATCATCCCACATTATATGTATATTATACATTATGTACGGATTTCTTTTGTGAAATCTCGCCACCCTCTGGAAGCTGTTAGTTACTGCAGTCAAAAAGAGCACTGCACTACAAAATTCAATCACATTTCAAATACATTTTTATGCAGTTTTTAAACATTTATTTTTGTCATTGCTGTCCAAATTTTTCAGGGTTTTCATTTGCTTTGTTTTATTTAGTAAATCTCTCAAAAATGTTTTACACATACTGTATGTATTCTCCATAGCTGGCAGGCAGCCAGGACTTACTGAAGCTTCTAACAGATATGAGGCTCAGTAATGATGTTGACTAATGTGTTATTATCTTACAAATAAAGACAGATGCACTGTAGATACAGTCCATTTAAAAGAAAAAAAAAGAAATTAAAGGCATGGACTGCAAACAATGACATTATTGCCTATAAACATATTCTGTGAGCTGAATATTTTCCCTCTCCCACCACACATGGCTCACAGTTCATCCTTCCTAGCGCCGATGGGACAGGAGATCCCGGTGCCTTTGAGGCCACAATAGCCTTTAGGTACCTTCTTCAGGTACTGCTGGTGATAGTCCTCAGCGTAGTAAAACTGCTGCCCCTCCAGAATCTCAGTTGTCATGGGACCATATCCTTTTTTCTCCAGCTCCTAGGGACAAAACACAAACATTCACCACTTTAGTTAAAACAGAATGCAAACTGAGAAAGGAAGAGCACCTGTTCATAGTGTACACTGTTTGTTATTCAGCTGATGCTCAGCACAGTGATGCCACTGACTGAGGTTAGTCATTGGTATTACTTTGTGGGTTTGTATTCTCCACACTGCTTTCATTACCACAGTCATGAAATATATTCAGCATTACTTTCTCCAACTCCCTTAACTTCCTCAAATGAACACACCTCTTAAATGTTTTTTTTTTTTTTCAAATTCTGTAGTGTATTGCATGTGAACTTCCAATACATCTCACTGATACAGTAAAGAGTTTCTGCTCCTCAACTAGAAAGCAGGGTGATTGAGTGACAGAAGAAAGGAACATCTTTTGTTTTGTAGTGCAGCGTGCCTCTGTGGCTCTCTCTGTGGGACAAAGCATCAAAGAGTATCCGCTCTCTTTGAGGCCTCTTTAAGACATTTTCACACTTAGTCTTTTCTAAACACCTTGAGAGAAGGCTTCAAACCCACTAAAGCAGCACGCTCGTTCACATAGACACTCATAACGCCTTGAAAAACACCTCTGACAGATATATCAAAGGTTTACCTGCTGTGCTGAGTGGTTTTCTCTATCTAATAATACAAGCACTCAGGCCTCTCTAGATCAGTGCTCCTGAGAGCTGACAAACAACAAGTCTGAGCTGCACTGGGACTGTCTGTGGGCAACAAGTAGCTTGTGTGTACAACAGATTGCTACACCTCAGAGAGAGCAGTTTGCAGCACTGAGGAGCTTTACTTTGTGGGGGCGTCAGATAGGTTCAGAAAGTACAACAAAACAAGAGCTGAATGTGCTCAAGAAGGATGAGCATGTTCTTACCTTCTGCATGTAACCACAGTCATTAAGTATGTTGTTTATAAGATATATCCAATAACAGTGTTGTGTAGAAGGTTGTGGTTGTACTAACCTCAACGATCTATCCCTAAACTTTACAGTCCTTCTGAGCAGGTTTTCGATCATCACTTTGGTTCTATTGATTTAACATTATTGCTTTTCTGCTCTCTCTCTTGTTTTCATTTTTATTAATCATCACCACCGGTAAACAGGGTTGGGGTTAATTAATCCATATTTTGTTTGTTGAAAATTGATTAGTAACTGTTAAGGTGAAATTTTTATACACTCGCTGGTCACTTTAGGGTTAGGTTTAGGGTACATATTGTTAGTTCTAGGCTGGATCCCTTTTTCCTTGATTCTTCAAGCCAATAGAAACATTCATCAGGAATTTTGCTCCATATTGACTGCCGTCATAAAGGGATGTACATGGTTAGCAACAATACCCAGGCAGACTGTGGTGTTTAAATAATGTTCAATTGGTCCTAAGGGACCTAAAGTGTGCCACGAAACACCATTACACCTCCACCAGCAGCATGGATTTGTGTTTTTTAGGAATTTATGGCAAACTTTGATGTCTCAGAAGAGATTGAGACTCATCAGATCAGGCAACATTTTCCAATTTTCTATGTTGTCAAATTTTGTGAATTGTAGCCTCACTTTACTGATTTAGCTGACAGAAGTGGCATTGGGTGTGGTCTTCTACTGCTTCAAGATTCAATGTTTGGTTCAGAGACGCTCTTCTGCATACCTTGGTTGTGTCAAGTTGTTATAGTGTTACTCTTGCCCTCCTGTCAGCTCGAAGCAATCTGGCATCAACAAGGCATTTTCACTCAAAGAACTGCTGCTTTTCTCTTTTTGAGACCACTCTCTGTAAACCCAAGGGACGGCTGTGCAGCTTAAACCACCTTTCTTCCCCATTCTGATATTCAGTTTGATCTTCAGCACATCATCTTGACCATGTCTATATGCCTAAATACATAGGGTTGCTTTCATGTGATTGGCCGATTAGATATTTGCATTAACAAGCACTTGAATAACTCCATCCATTGAAATGGATGAGTGTAATTAGCAAAAAACCCACATGACCAGATTTTGCTTATTAAATCAGTCAGTCCATCATCAAAACTGTTACAATTTCTTTCATTAAATGACTAATTGTAACTGATCTGATGAGCCTGGAAATCATTGTTGGAAAGGAGAAACAATAAAAACTCACAATGAAGCAGCTGTATGCTGTTTTTCACTGCCTAGAGCTATTTAGCTGTAAGAGTTCAACAAGCTTCACCTCATACCTTTGGTCATCAGTAATTGTGTGATGAGAGAGGGAGACAATATCTGAAAAAAAAAAAATTCTAACTGAGACTAATGTCAGTGAAAAGCAGCAGGGTAGTGTGTGATGTTGCCCACATGGAGGCAGTGTGGCACTAACTGTATGCTCGGGTTTGCTGGCGGTGATGCAGTGGAGTCAGTAAATCAAAGCTCTGCACCCCACAGAGAGGCTGAGGCAGCAGCTGACCTCTAACTCCTCAGTGGCTGCCGCTACAATGTGAGGGCTCTGATCTCCCTGCAGGAAGGACCCAATGTCCACAATCCAAACTACAACACAATGCAGTCCTTAACACAGAGCCCCCTCACGAGCACAGACATATTTACCTTTTTAAAAGGCAAACTGTGAACAGTCTGCTAAAGAAGAACCAATTTTCCTGCCTGTATCCACCAGCACTGTGGTTAGCCAGCCGGCACAAGCAAAGAGCTTTGTACATCATGGCCTAATTAATCAGCCATCACCACCAAACCACAGTAGCAGAGAACCCTCCGGGGCAGAGGATGCTCCGTGTGAAGGGAGCGCCACGTCCAAGGAAAGGTCTGCTATTCTGAGCATACATACACCTCCGCCCTGACACCCCCACACCACTCCCTCGCTCTCCATCCAGCCTTGTACAGCAGTCACAACACGGCGGCCATTTTAGATCTATAAATCAAAATGCATGGCGTCATGCCACTGTGTATAACCTTATGTGGCTTTGCTTTCTCTCTCTCTCTCTCACTGCAGCAGCAGCAGCAGCAAAGGCATGAAAGGAAGAATATGGAGGGTAGGAAAGGATGTAAAGATGAGGGGGAGAAAATTCTAGATAGGAAAAAGTTGATGACGTTCAAATGATGGTTACCGAGAGACAGGCAGAAGCGTGTTTGTATGTGCAAATATGTATATGAGTGTGAGAGGGCTGATACAAAAGGCGTGTGTGTTATTACTCAATTTGTGGAGTCAGATATCTTGTCACAAATTCACATCATGGGGACCAGATCCCCAAAATGCGAATCCTTTTAGGGTTAATATGTTTTTATTTAGCGAAGATCATAGTTAGCATCGTGGCTAGTCGTGGCTTGCAGTTAACGCTGGATTAAATCTGAAGCTAATGGACGCAAGTCAATGTAATGTCCTCTTAAGTGACAAAAACATGTTTGTGTGTGTGTCCAGGGCTGAGCTCACTCAGCCCAGTCAGCCCTTCCTTTCTTCACGCCTGTCGGAAAGACTCCCATGTCAAAGACATGGCTGAATGGGTGCATGTCTCTTTCCCTCTCTCTCTGCATCTCCCTCCATTGCCGATTCTCTCGCTCTTTCTCCCATGTGAGCACAGAGGACTTTGCTTCGTTCTACCAAGTCCTCCCTGTTCGCCAGCCAAGCGAGAGAGCCCCTCGCACCATCGCCATCGCTAGAGAGGCGGCCCCGGAACACAAATAGGACGTGACACCCCGAGAGAGGGTTGAGGTGGAGGAGGAAAAATGTACCCTCTCTCTCTCTCTGCTCCTCTCTTCCTTACCCCACTGCCTTGTCTCTCTGTGTCGTCTTCCCTCGGAAGGCCTACGGCTGCAGAGTGGTGGGGAAGAGACAGGCACTGACATAGAGTTTGTGACACTCAGTGACTCATGGTGAAGACATTTGAAAGAGGGATATGACCTCAGTTCGGTGATTTATGTAATCATGCCTCAGTCCACTATACTTTCACCGGTATGTCACTACTGCTATTTGGGTCTCTCGATTTTTCTTTCGAGCTCTCACCTCCATCTTGGTCACTAATTCTAATGAGCTTAATTGGCATTATCATAATTAAGTACAGTGTTGCCATACATTTCCGCACATTTACAATGTAAATCTGATATTTTAGCTGTGGATGAAAAAGTATTGAGACCTTAAGCAGAATCGCAGCCCTGCAGAAAACCCTCTTCGTATGGGTTAATTATTCATCGTGCTTTGCCCGTCTGTGTTGATGACTTACTGTGTAAGCAGACTTTAAAGTTGCGTAATTAGGCGAGTTTCAACTCTTTTATGAAGCGTTGGGTAGTATATATTCTATAATACTGAATTAATGTTTTATCGCGTTTGGATGCAAATATACTGAATGTAACTTGTCTTCAAATAGAAAGTAACGGCTAAAAGGCAAAAGAAGTAGAAATATAAAGAAGCATAAAATGTAAATACTCCAGCAAAGCAGTTGTTTGCATGTATGCACAAAGACAAAATAAGATTTGCGCGTTCCTACCCGCTATCCATCTCGTTTCGCTCAGATCTAAAAGCAAGCGCAGCACTGACTGCAGCTGCAAACCTGAACTCTGGAGCACAAAAAGCTCTTCAACATCTTAAAAATGTAAATACACTCTGAGTACTACAGACAGCAAACCTGCTCTGTGGTGAAATGCCGGTAACAGACGGGCTGCGGCTCTGCCTGAAAATACACGAAAAAGCCTGACGTGATATTCATGCTCCAGTCCACGGCACCATGCTTGCCCTCAGTGACCTCAGGGAGAGAGCGGGAGTGACGGAAGGACTCCGAGGGAAATACAAACAGAAAAAAAATGGAGCAAAAGAGCGACTTGGAGATGGTGAAGAAATGGAGTGAGGATCACAGTAGACTGAATGAAAACTGACCAGAGTGTGGTCATACACAAAAATAGAGACAGGAGATAAAGAAAAAAAAAGAATATTGTATTGTTCATGTGAGGTTTTGTGAAACGCAATGAGTGCAAAACTCATCATGCACATCACTGCATCTGTATGAGTGCAACTTTGATTTTTCTTTTTCTTTTTTTGCCTACTCTGCTCATCTCTCTTTCCCTCTGTCATCATGGGTCAGGCATCCATTTTAGCTGGGCTTCTTAAGCGAGGGCTCCTACATTTTGTGAGCAGAAAAAAACACTCCTACATTTCGAGCGGGAGAGAGAGGATGCACGCTCTTCAGTCTCAGAGAGAGGTGGTGCACGCTCCTACATTTTTTTCGTTTTCCCAGGGCAGACAACAAGTAGCTCACTATCAGAAGACCCAAAATGCAGAAGATCAGCTCGACGTTCCCGTGAAAAGCGATCGCCTTTGAACATCACAGCTGCAAGGCAATCGGCAACATCTCACTCGCAGGCGGCGACTTAAAAAAAAAAAAAGTTGCCTGCGAACAATATTCCACTAAAATTTTTCTACTTATTAATTCATCTAAGCCGATAATGCTGTTTTAATATTGATCAGTTCGGCGCGCGGCTAAATTCAAACGAATTTTTAAAAAAAAGTGCAGCACGGACAGGGTTGAGAACGCTAGAGCCGGGGAATCACTGGAAGGGTAAATCTCACTTTCTGACGACTTTCCAAAATGCGGAACGTGAGCTTGTGCAACGAGAAGCGTGATTCTGAAACCTGCTGATGTTGTGCCCTGTTTTAACAACCCTCGGGCTTCTCCTCAAGACTTCTAGCCTCAAATGATCTACTCCTTTTTTTTTTTCCAGCCATCATCCGAACCCCTGCGCACCACCCCTACACCCTCCACCCCCCACCCATTTCAAGCTCATTAAGTTAGGATGCTTTATCAGAGGGCACACTCACCCCTCCAAGGCCCTACACACATGCATGTGCGCATACACACGCACGCTGGCTTGATAAAACCTATTGTTCATACATGCACGCACACACACACGTGTATATATATATAGAACCCCCCGTTCATCCATTTTTCTCTCCCCTACCCCA